>CM046032.1:16282391-16374891 GCA_025215565.1 Flaveria ramosissima | reverse complement strand
GAACACAAAGACGTAGCAAATCCTCCAAGGATTGGATGGTTCGCTCGGTTTGACTGTCCGTTTGAGGATGGTAAGACGTGCTTCGATCCAGTTGAGTACCCAAGAGTTCTTGGATAGACGACCAAAAGTGCGAAGTGAAACGAACGTCTCGGTTGGATATGATGTGCAAAGGTACCCCATGACGACTTACAATTTCATCAACGTATATACGAGCCAACCTTGATGTCTTGTAAGTGTCACGTATGGGTATGAAATGTGCCGACTTGGTCAATCAGACAACAATCACCCATATGCTATCATGTCTACGAGAGGTTCGGGGCAGTTTAGTTATGAAGTCCATGGATATGTGTTCCCATTTCCACATAGGAATCTCAGGTTGTTCAAGTAATCCACTTGGACGTTGATGTTCGGCTTTAACCTTCATACATGTGAGGCACTTAGCTACATATGTCGCTATGTCTTTCTTCATCCCAAGCCACCAATATTGACCACGCAGGTCCATGTACATCTTATCGGAGCTAGGATGAATAAAATAACGAGTCTGATGAGCTTCGTTCATGATAAAGGTACGAACATTATCACGATTCGGAACCCAAATTCGATTCGCGAAATACATCAACCCATTGGGTTTCATTTCCAATTGAGCTAGAAGGTTATGTTCCAATTCCTCTCCCCTACTCTCTTCTTGTTGAACCGCTTGTTGAGCCTCTAAAATACTGGTCTCGATGTCACTTTCGATCCTCAAGTTTTGTAGCAGCACGATAGTCTCGTTGACATCTAAACGGATCTCAGTATCAAACTCTCCCAAAGTGTCAAACCATTGACGTCGATCGCGAATTTCTTGGAATGAGATCATCTTGTTGTGAATCTTTTGGCTTAGTGCATCGGCTACAACATTTGCCTTACCAGGATGGTAACAAATGTCACAGTCGTAGTCACTAATCAACTTCGCCCAACGACGTTGTCTCATATTGAGATCTTTTTTTATTAAAAACGTGTTGAAGGCTTTTGTGATCGGTGTAGACTATGCATTATGTATCATACAGGTAGTGTCGCCAAATCTTCAAAGCAAAAACAACAGCACCAAGCTCGAGATCGTGTGTCGTGTAATACACCTCATGTACCTTAAATTGCCTTGATGCATAAGCTATTACCTTTCCTCGTTGCATGAGAACACAACCAAGGCCTTGTTTAGATGCATCACAATACACAGAGAAATCATCATTACCATCGGGCAGGGTCAAGATAGGAGCATTGCACAACTTGTGCTTTAACGCTTCAAAAGCTTCTTCTTGATCGGACCCCCACTCAAATGGTTTATTCTTTTGTGTCAAAGAAGTAAGCGGATTCACGATTCTTGAAAAGTTGGCGATGAATTGCCGGTAATAACCAGCAAGACCAAGAAAAGAACGAACTTCGGTTGGAGTTGTAGGAACGCACCGATCCTTCACAGCTTCCACCTTTGCAGGGTCAACATGAATTCCTTGGCTATTCACCACGTGTCATAGAAATTGAACTTCCTTAAGCCAAAATTCACACTTCGAGAACTTCGCGTACAATTTTTCTTTCTTCAACAACTCAAGAACTTGTCGCAGATGAACTTCATGTTCGGCATTGGACTTGGAATAGATTAGTATATCATCGATGAAGACGATCACAAATTTATCTAGATAGGGCTTGCATACTCGATTCATGAGATCCATGAAGACATAAGGAGCATTTGTTAGACCAAAAGGCATAACCATGAACTCATAGTGCCTATAACGAGTACGGAACACAGTCTTTGGAATATCATCGTCGTGAACTCGTATTTGATGATAACTAGAACGTAAGTCAACCTTCGAGAAAATGGCAGCTCCTTGAAGTTGGTCAAACAGATCATCGATACGAGGAAGAGGATAGCGGTTCTTGATGGTAAGCTTGTTAAGTTCACGATAGTCGATGCACATACGAAACGACCCATCTTTTGTAACACCCCGAAAAGTCGAAACGAGTCATTAAAGATAATGGGCTTAAATAATGGGTATTTAATAAAAGAAGGAAATGGGTTATGGGCCAAATTGGGTTTATGGACAAGAGCCTAAGTGATTAAGGCCCATAATCAGCCCTTAACCCACCCAAATCAGCTCCATCTCCATCATTACAACCCTAGCCACCAAAATTCGTAGAGAGAGAAAGTAGAGAGAGAAAGTGAAGAAAACCCAAGATTTGAAGCTTCTAAGGTGAAGAGGTTGAAGATCTGGGTGTTGGAGCATCAAGATCTAAGAAAGAAGCAACAAATCCAGGTAAGAATCGACCTCTAAACCCTTCTGTAGATCAAACCCGGATTCTAGGGTTTTGGGTTTTGAAAAGTTGCAAAGAATCGCATAAAGGTCACATTTTTACGTATGAAACATGTATAAAGCTTAGATTTAGCCTCATGGATGATAAACTAAGGGATTGGACGTAAAAAGTTATGATTTTGGGTTAAAAACGGACTGGTTCGTAATTTTTATGCGATCTGCGAAACTGTGTGTTCATCCAGCGAATTTGCATATTCAACCAGCGAAACTGTGGATCTTCCTGCGAAATTATAGTTTCGCAGGTAGTTTCGCAGACATGGTTTTCCAACGAAAGTTGGGCGAAACTGGCAGTGAAACTGGCAGCGAAGATGCCAGCGAAACTGCCAGCGAAGGTGCTAGCGAAACTAGCAGCGAAACTGCTGGTGAAACTAGCAGCGAAACTGTTGGCGAACCTAGCTGCGAAATTGCTGATCTTGCAGCGAAATTAGCAGCGAATTTAGGCAGAAATTAACCCCTTTAAGTGTTAGCTATTCTGCAGGCTGTGTAGAGAGATCCTAGCCTTGTAAGCTTAGAAGTTATTCGTGGTATCCAGGTGAGTTCTAGATCCCCTATTTATAAGTTTTTCCATGTTTTGGGGCTATTATGCATACTAAATTTACGATTTTAAATGACCAAGATTTTAAGGGGTTTTAACAGGAAGAACGATTTTTCTATAAGTAAATGTGCTATATAAAAGTGTAAATATAAAATTTTCTCGTGCTGACCTGGCAGCCCGGCCCCAGCCAGGGGCGTTGCCCCTTGGACCCCACTAGGGGCTGCTGCCCCTAGGACCCCGCTGTCAGGGGCTGCCGCCCCCGAACCCCCGCTGTCCCGCGGCGGGTCGGTTATGTTTGTGATGATTAGTACTTGGTATGTTGTGTACTTATTAAGTTAAGTATTATATATTAAAGTGAAGATGGTATTAATGAAAAGTGAAACTTAATGAATGTTACCCCCGGGCCCGTTTGTTGATTAAAAGTCTTGCAAGCACTATGATAGACTTCACTTATGTGAGTCTGATGTATGATGATGGATCTGTATTCATGAGCGGGCTATGTGCCTTGCAGTGTGGATCAACTGTCGGGGGTTAGCTACCGTTTTCATGTGTACCGACAGGGATTGGAATTTGTTGTCAATCAACATGGAGCTCTTGCTTTGTGCAATCTCGTTTATGATGAAAGTGAAAGATAAAGATAATGAAAGATAATGAACATGCTTATGATGATGCAAGTAATGTTATATTCTATGTGGTATGCATGGTCATTATATGAAGGATAAAGTATTTATTTTCTTATAATATTTAAAACTAGAACTCGCTCAGCGAAGCTGACTTTTATGCATAATAGTTGGCAGGTAAACACTGATGCTGAGGATGGCACACGGAGCTACTTGGGGAGCTATGGATGGCATTCCTATTTATGAAATATTTATTGTAATTTAAGAACAATTAGCATGTTTTGTTTGAAATCAAAGGGCAAATGTATGAGTACAATATGTTTTCTAAGTTTTAAATGAATGTCTAATTATTTTCGCTGCAATGTTTTATTATTAAACTGATTTTATGCTATGATTAACCAACTGTGAGGCTTCCCGGGAACGGGGCCTTACAAGTTGGTATCAGAGCCAAAGTTTAAGAGAAATGGGTAAACTGTTTTCAAAACCTAAACTTAAACTGAAAATGGGACCAAATGAAGGATGCCAATCCAAGTAGCTACGTGCCATCAGGTAAAAGTTTCAAGTAAACCGGAATTATATGCGTGTGCTATTTGTTTAATGTGCTTGTAGATTTGAATACTGATATGTGTTAGGATAGTGATTGCTTGGGACAGGAGGGTAAGGTAAGTGGTTAATCACACTTGGCCACTGTAATTAAGGACTTACCATACTTATAATGATCTGAGCAATTATCTTGAATAACCATTTTGGTGTTTGAATCTTATAGGAATTAGTTATGGCTGGTAGAAAATCTGGAAAGGCGACCCGAGGAGGTGCTCGTGGCGGGCGTACTACTGAGCCACGTGTCACCCGGAGCAAAGCTAAGGCTCCCGAGACTGTTCATGAGGAGTCAGACCTCCATAGTCACCCGGAGGGGGAGGGATCAGCCACCCTCAAACCCACTGTGAAGGAGGCTATCGCTGACGAAGTCTACAATGTCATGCAAAATGTCTTACCCTCGGTAGTGACCGAGGTGATCAAAGCAGTCAAGGATGGAGAGAAAGCTGAGAAGAAGGGGAAGGAAAGTGAGAAGAATTCAGGAAAGTCCACTGGGAGGACTGAGGAGTCTAAAGAGGAGCCATCAAACCCTAAGGTGGTAGTCCATGATGACGATAGTGATGAGGAGTCCGAGAGAGAGACTACTAGAGGGTGCAACTATGGGGCATTTCAAAGGTGCAAGCCCCCAACCTTTGACGGTAACGGCACTGCTACTGCCGCTCATCGTTGGGTCAGAGAGATGGAAGCGGTACTGGAAATTAGTGAGTGCCGAGAGGATCAAAAAGTTAAGTTTGCCACTCATTCCTTCGTTGACTCAGCGTTATGCTGGTGGGACAATATTGTCCAGGCTGAGGGGAAGCGATCGATAGCCAAGATGAAGTGGTCGGAGTTGAAGGAGTTAGTGCTGGAGGAGTATTGTCCCCATCGGGAATTAGACAAGATTGAAAAGGAGTTCTTGTATTTGAAGGCTGGGAACATGACTCATCAAGAGTATACCTCCAAGTTCAATGAACTTGCAAGACTTGTGCCAGACATGGTGACGCCTGCGTCCAGGAAGATCAAAAGATACATACAGGGTTTGCCTGTGGACATCAGGAGGCACATGATTGCAGCCAGACCGGGTACGTTTAGGTCTGTGGTGGACTTAGCTGGGAGGTTGTACGATGAGAGAGACCCGGCGCCTGTACAGAAGAAGGTGGAGAAATGGAATGGGAACAAGAATGGAAATGGGAAAAGATTCGGAGGTGATAACTTCCGGAGTGGAGAGAAGAGGATGAGGGTTGAAGATCAGTCTGGGAGACAGGGAAATTCTGGTGAAGGAGGTGTTTGTAGAAAATGTGGAAAAGGTCATTCAGGGGAGTGCAGAGCTGGGACGGGAAAATGTTTCAAATGTGGAGGTGAGGGCCACTATGCTAGGGATTGCAAGGTGGGGAAGTGTTACCTGTGTGGCGAGATGGGTCATGCAGGAAGAGACTGTAAGAAAGGAAAACCAGAAGGATCAGGGACGGTTAAAGCTGGAGATAAGGGAAGGGGTGACGGTTCAAAGGTGAAGGCGAGGGCATTCAACATAACTCGCGAGGAGGCCAGGGCAGACCCAGAAGTAGTTTCAGGTATGTTTCTGGTAGACCATGAATATGCTTCTGTGCTCTTTGATTCTGGTGCTAGTAGGAGTTTTGTGTCTGCTGCCTTTTGTCGTTTGTTGCATGATAAGAGTAGAAAGTTAGATGAGCCTTTCTATGTAGAAACAGCCATTGGTAAGTCCACTAAGGTAACTGAGGTGGTTGAGGATTGCCTGATTGAGTTAGAAGATTGTAAGTTCCCTGCTAGGTTGCATGTTATGGCCTTAGGAGGTTTCGATGTGGTGTTAGGCATGGATTGGTTAGCTACCTATGAAGCCAATATAGTATGTAGTAAGAAGATAATTCGTCTAACAGCGCCCGATGGTAGTTCTGTTGCGGTTCGTGGAGATAAGGTGTGCTGTGTACCGAAGGTTGTGTCGATGATCACAGCTGAAAAGTACTTGAGACGTGGGTGCAGCGCTTACTTGGCCTATGTAAAAGATGTGGATGCGCCAGAGCCACAATTATCAGACATGCCAGTAGTGCGCGAGTTTCCTGACGTCTTTCCTGAAGACCTGACCGGTGTGCCGCCTGACCGCGAAATCGAATTCCAGATTGATTTGCTACCGGGAGCACAACCTGTCGCTAAAGCACCATATCGATTAGCTCCTTCGGAGATGGTAGAACTGAGGGACCAGTTGCAAGATTTATTGGATAAAGGCTTCATCCGACCGAGTATCTCTCCATGGGATGCTCCGTTTTATTCGTCAAGAAGAAAGATGGTAGCATGCGGATGTGCATTGACTATCGCGAGCTCAATAAGCTGACCGTAAAGAATCGGTATCCGTTACCACGGATCGACGACCTGTTCGATCAACTTCAGGGTGCCAGCTGGTTTTCAAGGATAGACCTGCGGTCTGGTTACCACCAACTGAAGGTGAAAGAACAAGACATTCCTAAGACAGCGTTCCGTACGCGTTATGGACACTACGAATTCCTCGTCATGTCCTTTGGTTTGACCAACGCGCCAGCTGCCTTTATGGATCTTATGAATCGGGTATGTCGGCCGATGTTGGATAAATCGGTGATAGTGTTCATTGATGACATCTTGATTTATTCAAAAAGTGAAGAGGAGCATGCTGATCATATTCGAGAAGTATTGGAGACGCTCAGAAGTGAGAAGCTATATGCTAAGTTCTCTAAATGCGCATTTTGGCTACGAGAAGTTCAATTTCTGGGTCATGTGGTTAATCCCGAGGGGATCAGGGTGGACCCTGCAAAGGTTGAAGCAGTGATGCAATGGGAATCTCCAAAGACGCCATCTGAGATTCGTAGTTTCTTAGGCTTGGCAGGCTACTATAGGAGGTTTATCCAGGATTTCTCCAAGATAGCTTCTCCTTTGACAAAGTTGACCCGAAAGGACGTGAAGTATGAATGGGGTACTGATCAAGAGAACGCCTTCCTAGAACTGAAGATGAGGTTAACTCAAGCCCCTGTATTGACGTTACCTGAAGGGAACGAGGATCTGGTGGTCTACTCGGATGCCTCGTATGCAGGATTGGGTTGCGTGTTGATGCAACGAGGGAAGGTGATAGCCTATGCTTCTAGACAATTAAAGGTTCATGAGGCCAATTATCCCACCCATGATTTGGAGTTGGCTGCGGTGGTGTTTGCATTGAAGATTTGGAGGCACTACCTGTATGGGGTGAAGTGCACCATCTTCACTGATCATAAAAGTCTAAAGTATTTCTTTGAACAAAAGGAACTCAATATGAGGCAGAGGAGATGGTTGGAACTGATCAAGGATTATGACTGTGAAATTCATTATCATCCAGGCAAAGCCAATGTGGTTGCTGACGCCCTTAGCCGAAAAGGACGACCCGAACCAATTCGGGTGAGGGCTTGCCAGATAATCATGACGCCTGATGTTATGAAACAAGTGAGGGAATTCCAGGATGAGGCACTAAGAGAGGATAGAGTCAACTCTGAAAGGATGAAAGGACAAGTTTCAGACTTAGGGGAAAACACCTTGGGTGTTAGAACCCGATCTGGAAGAATGTGGATCCCTCTCTATGGGGATCTAAGGGAGAAAATCATGGATGAGGCTCACAAAACTCGATATTCCATACACCCCGGTGCCACGAAAATGTATCAAGATCTGAAGAAAGATTACTGGTGGCCGGGAATGAAGCGAGACGTGGCTAAGTACGTGAGCAAGTGCCTGACTTGCCTGCAAGTGAAGGCAGAGCACCAAAAGCCATATGGGAAGATCCAGCCCTTGGATATCCCTGAATGGAAATGGGAACACATCACAATGGACTTCATCACGAAGCTACCTCGCACGGCGAGGGGAAGCGACGCAGTCTGGGTGATTGTTGACCGTCTAACAAAGAGCGCCCATTTCCTACCAATTCGTGAGACGTATTCCTCTGAGAGGTTGGCAGAGCTATTTAACAAGGAGATCGTGGCTCGTCACGGTGTGCCAGTGTCTATCGTTTCGGATAGGGACACGTGGTTTACGTCCAAGTTTTGGAAGAGGTTTCATGACTCAATGGGGACTAGACTGCATATTAGTACGGCTTACCATCCCCAGACAGATGGTCAGTCGGAAAGGACGATCCAGACTTTAGAAGACATGCTACGAGCCTGTGTAATCGACTTTGGAGGAAGCTGGGATGAGCACTTACCGTTGGCGGAATTCTCATATAATAATAGTTACCATGCCAGCATTGGTATGCCACCTTACGAAATGTTGTACGGTAGGAAGTGTAGAACGCCTGTGTGTTGGGGTGACATCGGGCAGAAAGAATTGGGGAGTCTTGAAGTGATTGAGGTCACAACTGAGAAGTTAGATAAGATTAAGGCGTTCATGAAAGCTGCAAAGGACCGCCAGAAGTCTTATGCTGATAAAAGGCGTAGGCCGATAGAATTTGAGGTTGGTGACAAGGTTATGCTCAAGGTATCGCCCTGGAAAGGGATCATCAGGTTCCAAAAAGGGGAAAGTTGAGCCCAAGATTTATAGGGCCATTCCGTATTATCGCAAGGGTAGGAGAAGTGGCCTACAGATTAGAACTACCTGATGAGTTGAGTGGAATTCACCCTACGTTCCACGTATCTCATCTCAGGAAATGTCTGGCAGACAATGATGCATTTATACCATTAGAAGACATTGAAGTCGATGAACGGCTAAATTATGTAGAGCAGCCGGTGGCCATCCTTGATTGGAAAGAGAAACACTTACGGAATAAAGTGGTTCCACTAGTACGGGTACAGTGGAGACACAGAAAAGGGTCAGAATCTACGTAGGAGACCGAGGAGGAGATGAGGAAATTTTATCCTCAGTTGTTTGATGACTGACAGGTTTCGAGGACGAAACCTAAATAAGTGGACACCCCGAAAAGTCGAAACGAGTCATTAAAGATAATGGGCTTAAATAATGGGTATTAATAAAAGAAGGAAATGGGTTATGGGCCAAATTGGGTTTATGGACAAGAGCCTAAGTGATTAAGGCCCATAATCAGCCCTTAACCCACCCAAATCAGCTCCATCTCCATCATTACAACCCTAGCCACCAAAATTCGTAGAGAGAGAAAGTAGAGAGAGAAAGTGAAGAAAACCCAAGATTTGAAGCTTCTAAGGTGAAGAGGTTGAAGATCTGGGTGTTGGAGCATCAAGATCTAAGAAAGAAGCAACAAATCCAGGTAAGAATCGACCTCTAAACCCTTCTGTAGATCAAACCCGGATTCTAGGGTTTTGGGTTTTGAAAAGTTGCAAAGAATCGCATAAAGGTCACATTTTTACGTATGAAACATGTATAAAGCTTAGATTTAGCCTCATGGATGATAAACTAAGGGATTGGACGTAAAAAGTTATGATTTTGGGTTAAAAACGGACTGGTTCGTAATTTTTATGCGATCTGCGAAACTGTGTGTTCATCCAGCGAATTTGCATATTCAACCAGCGAAACTGTGGATCTTCCTGCGAAATTATAGTTTCGCAGGTAGTTTCGCAGACATGGTTTTCCAACGAAAGTTGGGCGAAACTGGCAGTGAAACTGGCAGCGAAGATGCCAGCGAAACTGCCAGCGAAGGTGCTAGCGAAACTAGCAGCGAAACTGCTGGTGAAACTAGCAGCGAAACTGTTGGCGAACCTAGCTGCGAAATTGCTGATCTTGCAGCGAAATTAGCAGCGAATTTAGGCAGAAATTAACCCCTTTAAGTGTTAGCTATTCTGCAGGCTGTGTAGAGAGATCCTAGCCTTGTAAGCTTAGCTTAGAAGTTATTCGTGGTATCCAGGTGAGTTCTAGATCCCCTATTTATAAGTTTTTCCATGTTTTGGGGCTATTATGCATACTAAATTTACGATTTTAAATGACCAAGATTTTAAGGGGTTTTAACAGGAAGAACGATTTTTCTATAAGTAAATGTGCTATATAAAAGTGTAAATATAAAAATTTTCTCGTGCTGACCTGGCAGCCCGGCCCCAGCCAGGGGCGTTGCCCCTTGGACCCCACTAGGGGCTGCTGCCCCTAGGACCCCGCTGTCAGGGGCTGCCGCCCCCGAACCCCCGCTGTCCCGCGGCGGGTCGGTTATGTTTTGTGATGATTAGTACTTGGTATGTTGTGTACTTATTAAGTTAAGTATTATATATTAAAGTGAAGATGGTATTACCCCCGGGCCCGTTTGTTGATTAAAAGTCTTGCAAGCACTATGATAGACTTCACTTATGTGAGTCTGATGTATGATGATGGATCTGTATTCATGAGCGGGCTATGTGCCTTGCAGTGTGGATCAACTGTCGGGGGTTAGCTACCGTTTTCATGTGTACCGACAGGGATTGGAATTTGTTGTCAATCAACATGGAGCTCTTGCTTTGTGCAATCTCGTTTATGATGAAAGTGAAAGATAATGAAAGAATGAAAGATAATGAACATGCTTATGATGATGCAAGTAATGTTATATTCTATGTGGTATGCATGGTCATTATATGAAGGATAAAGTATTTATTTTCTTATAATATTTAAAACTAGAACTCGCTCAGCGAAGTTGACTTTTATGCATAATAGTTGGCAGGTAAACGCTGATGCTGAGGATGGCACACGGAGCTACTTGGGGAGCTATGGATGGCATTCCTATTTATGAAATATTTATTGTAATTTAAGAACAATTAGCATGTTTTGTTTGAAATCAAAGGGCAAATGTATGAGTACAATATGTTTTCTAAGTTTTAAATGAATGTCTAATTATTTCCGCTGCAATGTTTTATTATTAAACTGATTTTATGCTATGATTAACCAACTGTGAGGCTTCCCGGGAACGGGGCCTTACATCTTTCTTCTTCACGAACAGAACAAGTGCACCCCAAGGCGAAGAGCTAGGACGAATGAAGCCCTTCTCGGATAGTTCTTGTAGTTGACTAGATAGCGCTTGCATTTCTAATGGTGCAAGTCGATATGGTGACTTTGCCACGGGGTTTGCTCCCAGTATTAAATCGATCTTAAACTCGACTTCACGCACGGGAGGTAAACCACTAAGGTCATCAGGAAATACTTCAGGAAAGTCTAGTACAATCAGGACATCCTTAAGATCTTTCCCTTTGACTTTCATGTTGACCACGTAAGCCAAGAAAGCCATATAATTCTTGCTTAAGCACTTTCGGGCTTGGGTGCACGACATGAGTTTGAGCCCTTTGGAGGATTTTTCACCAAACACTTTCAATGTATCCCCAGAAGGCAAAGGGACGAATACACTTCTCGAAACAAATGATCTCAGCATGGTGTTTGGCTAACCAATCCATACCAATGATAACGTCAAAGCTTCCAAGTTTCATAAGGATGAGGTCGATAAAGAAATCATGTGCGTTGAGACTCAAGATACAATCACGAATAATGATATCAACGGTGATCGGTTCTTTATCGGCGACTTCAATGGTGAGGGGTCTTTCTAGTTTCGTGTGTGGCTTAGAAAGAACGGATTCAAACTCTAACGAGACAAATCTCTTATCGGCTCCAGAATCAAATAGAACGTAGGCATAAGTATTATTAATAAGGAACAAACCTGTTCAGTTTTAAAGGTATTTAACAATACAGGTAAAGCATCAAAAGAATTAGATCATAAAAGTTGAGGTTGGGTTTAGCATACCGTTCACCACATCATTGTTTGCTTGTGCTTGGTTAGCATTGACGTTGAAAGCACGTACTCGGGCTTGTGGAACATTACCCACAAGACGAGGGCATTGTGGGCGGATGTGACCAGGTTCCCCACAGCTGTAGCAAACACGATTCGTGACCATCGCGACATTGTTTGGAGCACAATGACAAGTCACCACCAAGTGTCCATATTTACCGCACGACATACAGATGCGGCACGGAGCGTTCACCGGATGATGGTACCTACAAATCTTGCACATAGTTTGAGGACCAGCATAAGCCCTAGCCACAGGCACTTGTGCCACGGGTGCAGCCACACGTACAAGTTGTCTTTGAGGTGGTTTGGGTGCAGCCACAACATAGTTGCGAGCCGCTGTGAACTTGCGCTTCTTGTTATTGTTGGTGTTGTAAGACGGTTAACAGCTTCAATAACCGTCTTCTCCACCTTCTTATCACCCTTCACAGACATGGTGCCCGCTCGTATATGATTCTTGGTGAGTTGAGCGGTGATAGTGATGGCTTCTTCCAATGTGTGGGTCGACTACCCACCACAGCATCTTGAATTTAGGGTGGTACCCCCTTGATAAACTTCTTAATGTTGCGGGAGACGGTGTCGACCATATGAGGCAACAATATGCTCAACTCATGATGCCTAGTTGAGTAGGCCAAATGGTCACCACCATCTTGTTTCAAGTTCCAAAATTCCTCCTCCAGTTTTTGTAGTTCACTCCTCGGGCAAAACTTTGTGATGGCTATGTTCTTGAACTCGTCCCAAGTGAGTGCTAACACAGCTTCAACACCACAGTTCCTTTTCTCGCTTTCCACCAAGTAAGTGCCCTTTGTTGGAGCATACTAGTGGCATAACGAACCTTGAGTGCCTCGGGACACTCACATTTGATAAATGTATTCTCCATGCCTTTGAACAACTCTAGAAGACCAGTGGCTCCTTCCTTGCCACTATAGGTAGTGGGCTTGCATGAACTAAAGTGCTTGAAAGTGCAGGTTTGATTGTTGCGCCCTTGATTCGCACTATTTTCCCCTTGACCATTGTAATTGTTGTTGTTGCTAGCGTTGGTCATCATGATGCTATTGAGTTCAGCAACCATGGTCGGGATGAAAGCAGCCATTTGACGTGCAATCATGGCGGCTAGTTTACGGTCGGAACTTCCACGCTTTCCATGGTGACGAGACATGCTGAATATAAAATAAGTTAGTCATAGGAATTTGGAGGTAAAAGGATAGTAATTTAAACAAGGATTATTCAAGATTTGTAAGGCACATGGAATGGTTCCATTTGGTAACGCATTACCATTTGGAAACGTTGACACGTCAAGGTAAATTGACTCATTTGCCTTAGAAACTTGTGTATGTTGACCATAGTTTATCACTCATCCAAGAAATCCCCAGGTAAGCATAACTAGTCCCGTAGGATATATGCGAAATGCTTATCTTAGCCCGAAGGCCTTTTGCCAGGAAAACCAGAATACAGGTGTCTGTGTCACACAAATTTATTAGGTTCATGAAATCAAAACCTTGATGAGATTTTCATAGATTAGATATAGAGTCTAAGGAATTAAACCCACGATAATAAGTGTAGGATCCCACGTGTCGTCGAGAATAAGTTTAGGATGTTTCATTTGTCGGGGAGAATCAAAGAGTCAAGAATAAGTCTAGGGGAGACAAGCAACAAAGTTTAAGCATTCACAAGGCAATCCTATGCTAAGGCATCAAGTTGCACATAATAAGGCATAACATTATGTAGCATGCAAACAATGTATTTTTACAAGAATATAAATATTATTCTATAAGGTTCATGCATAAGCTACAGTCTAGGTCACCATTTCTAATAACCTAAATCCCTATAGTTATGGGCTCTGATACCAATTTGTCACACCCCAACCTTGACGACGGAATCGTTGAGATGTGAGGGTTAAGATTGTTCACAACCACATAACGCTATCTTTAAATGAAAATATTATTATTATAAGTTTCATAAGTAAATGCAACCATAAGTCTTAACATGAAACAAGTCAAAACATAACAAATAATCCAAGCTTTTTATTTTTTAATCTAGGTCCAAATCCTAGTTTTATGCCAACTTCAAATGATGACTTCAAACTTGGGCATTTCCTGAAACATGTTAAAAATAAAAGGTCAACTATGAAGTTGGTGAGTTTCCAAGGGTTTAATATACACAATATATCAAACGATTACAAGTAGCAATTCATGGTCAAAGGTTATGAGTTATGCAAGTTTATAGAACACATATAGCTACAATCAAACCTCGACTGATTACAAGTTTACAAGTTCATACGATTGGCTAAGTGTACTTGGTTCCCATGATGAACAAGTCATACGTCATCAGGAGCCGGCAATACATCGGCTTTAGCACCAAATAGGTTGTCAGGCCCATAGATCTATGACGTCGCCAGACTAGCAATAGTTAATGATTGTCAACATATAATGTATCTCATATAAAGCTCACAATAACACAAATAACCATGACAAAAGGGTAAAGATGAATTGCGTGTGCGTTACAAATATAAAACGTTTACAAGTGTAAGTTGATAAGTTTAACATGTTTCACCCCAAAATGGTGTGAAATAATATAAAAAGGGGCAAGGAAACTCACATGATATATAAGATGATTACAAGAATTTAAAACACGTTCCAACGAGTTCTCTTACAAGATACCTAAGCGTATATACTACAAGTTTAAGTTTAATAATAAATTTAACGATTAATCGTGAACTAGGATTTCAATAGGGATTTGGGGTTTTTGATAAAAAAACAAATTAACTAATGGATTTATTTAAAAAAAGAATTACACCATTAAAGTAATTAAATATGAGAAACAACTTTATCATTTACAATAGTTGGTAAAATTTAAATATAAAGTTTTAATAAATTTTTACAATTATATAAAACAATCAAGATTTAAACAATAATTTAAAGGTACCGATTGGACCAAAAATATTTATTAATCTAAACCATCATTTTAAATCTATTTTACCAGACATAATCTAAGAATGACATTTGTTAAAAAATATTTTATTAATATATATATATATATATATATATATATATATATATATATATATATATATATATATATATATATATATATATATATATATATATATATATATATATATATATATATATATATATGTTAAGTATTTAAATTAAGAAATTTACAAAAATAATTTGGTGATTTTTAAAAATAATTAAAGTTTACAAAAACATGATTTTTATAATTATTATGATTATCCTGTAATTAAATTTATAAAAAACGGTTTTTAAAAATGAAATGAGGGTGTCCGGGTTCGAACCCGGGACCTAGGCTCTTAACCGGTGGGCTGGGTGCCTATGCCTGTTAAGAGCGTGGGTCTTAAATCTTAAAACTACCATCCAATGGTTTCCCCCAAATCACATGAACCCTAGAATCAGGTTGCTAAAAATTGAACCCTAATTCGTTGTTGATAATGAAATCAAACATAGGGCTTTTGTTAATAATGTAAATACGAATTGTTTTTTTGTGTTTAATTACTTGATTAATGCTCAGATTAAAGAACACATGTCGGTGATAGTCACGACAGAAAAAGAGTTCAATTCGAGGTGATTCCATTAGTGGTAACCCAATTGCTTGGAAGATAAGCTACCTTGGATGATTAGAACCAATAACCCTCTATCAATTGGGGTGCAGAATGCGTGAAAGATGATGAACACCTTGATGGTAGGTTGCGGTGAAATATGAGGGTAATTTGGATTGTTTAGGAGTGATTCAAATGAAATTATGATTGTTAAAAGTTTAGAAATAGTTAAACGTTTAATTAAGTTACAATTAATTTGATTATTATTGCATCTTGATGGTCAAACGATTCGGTGAATTGAAGGCATTGTTTAATCGGGTGATTCAAGTTCGTAACTGTCGCCTTAACTCGATTGATGTACGTCTCAAGGTTCAAAACCTCCTCACGAAACGATTGGAAATGGTTCCGGGTGGAAATCCGAAGTGTTTTGAGGTCTTTAAAGCTTGCTGGAGTCGGCTGAAGGGTGGCCGGACTCTTGGCCAGAATTACGGGTGGTGGGGAAATTGGGTTTGGTTTTTAAAATTTTTACACAAATGGCCCCTGTAGATTTCAACTTATCATTTCATGCCATAAACTTCAATTTAAAGTTTCTAATTTGACACAAAGACCCCCTCAACCTAATTAAACTTTTAGTTTTAATTATTTTTACAACTTATTAATTGTTTAACTTTTAATTGTTAACTTTTATTATTATTATTATTATTATTATTATTATTATTATTATTATTATTATTATTATTATTATTATTATTATTATTATTATTATTATTATTATTATTATTATTATTATTATTATTATTATTTTATATTTTTTAAAATATATCACAATAAGCAAATGTTGTAAGTACTTGTATAATTGCAATTATTAGTGTTATTATTATGATTATTACTATTATTGTTATTATTATTATAATTTATTATTATTCTTTTTATTATTACTATTATTATTATTATTATTATTATTATTATTATTATTATTATTATTATTATTATTATTATTATTATTATTAAGCAAATTAATTTATTAACTTCCAATTCAACTCAATATGCATAACAAGCCCTCAAAATTTCATAAATGACATAAATGATCCTTACAAGAACATAACAAAGTTAACTTTTAATTTACAAAAATACGAGATGTTACAGGAGTCAGTAACATTTTCTCTTTGTCACCAACAGACCTTTGTGACTCAGGGTGGAGAGAGATTTGGCATTCATTGCTTGGAGTAGCTTCCATGCTCTTGCCAGAGAGAGGTTGTGATACACCTTCACCAGCAGGTGTTTCGCTGAGGGAATGGATTTATGAAGTAGTTTTAGTTGGGACAGGGCTCTTAGGCTCTATCACTGGGCCTTCAATCAAGGTTTTCCCTTTGAAGCTAATCTTAGGGTCTGCCTCAACATCCAGTTGACCAATGACATTACCTGATTGCCTTTGTCTTCTTCTTGAGCTAAACTCTTCAATAATACTTTCTTGGATCCTTTGAGCCAGACTGATAGCTTGCCTAGATTGGCTTGGATTCGCAAGTGGCATGTTGAAAAGGTCAAGACCTTCATAGTAGTTCAAGGTCTGAAAGTTGAAAACTTCTTGCTGCCCTTGAACTCTTTGAAGTATGAGGGCTCTTCTAACAGCATCATACCTCCACCCAATAATGTAGTTTGAAGTTCCTTCGGGTGAGCATGACATAGCCCTTGGAATACCTTCCTCAAAGAGACTCTAAATGTGTGAGTCTAGTGAGTCCACATCAATGTGAACTTGAGGAAGTTGCTGAGTATGGACAATTTCAAGTAAGGATGGTGAGTCCTCAATGTCCATACTCTATGAAGAACTCCCAGGTTCTGTGATTGCTATGACTTTCTCCTCTTTTTGGTAGAATCACCCTCTTGCATAGGTGAGCAAGGAGTTAGGTCAATCACATCCACAGGTTCTTGTGTTCTTGGATGAGCTCTCCTTAAAGGTCTCCCAGCTAGTTGTTCCTTGAGATAAGATATCTCAAGTTACTGATCATTGACCCTATTTTATAAAGTAGTCACCTGAGAATTCAGATGACTAACCTTAGAGACTAGATATAAGCAAGTTTGTAACAGTTTTTGCCCCTTTAGTCTCAAGCTTCCCACATCTTCATCAAAAAAATCATTGGGGGATGAGAGAATTAGACCAAAGTCTTCACCCTGACCACCAGCATCATGTTCTTGGCTCCTGGATTTCCCCTGCTCACTGACACCTTCAAGTGAAGTGTCAATGGGCTGAGTTACCATGGTTGATGTCTTAAGATGTAACACTTGCAGAAGTGAGAGCCTCTTCCATATGGACATCCTGAACCGGTTTAGAGAGATCCACCTCAGTAATGGGTGAATGATGTGGGCTAGACAGGTGAGAGGCAGGAGCACTCATCTCTCTTTGAGTGGGGGAAGAGTAGAGAGACTCATGGTACTCGCTGAATCCCATGTCTTTATCATCATATAATTCAAGGTTAGGGATAGGTTGGTTGAGATCTAGAGGCTAGGAATGGTAACTTTCCCTTGAAGGTTGTTCACTTAAGTGTCCACTTCTTCCTGTATGGGTGGTGATATGGGGGACTGCACAAGCTGAATAGCTAATGAAAGGGTTTGTTTGGATTTTCTTTGGTAGGTGAGGAGTGTTTTAGGTTGTGAAGGTGGTTGAGAAGTAAAAGGTATGGGTTCAACACTAGCTTGTGTTGCTAGGTTGTCACCTTGAGCAATGAGCTCTAACATTTTGGGGACAAGGGTTGTTTCTATCCCAAAGAAGCCAACAGTTGGCTTCTTCATTATTTTAAAGATGTCGGGCTTCATCTGTCTCAATTTAAGAATATTACCCGTTTCCCTCAACTGTGAGCCCAGTTCACAGTTGAGAATGTATTGAACATATCTAGGAAACATGTAATACTCTAAGGGGTCTAAGTTTGCAAGTAAATTTGTATAAACAAATTGAGAATACCTGAACTTGAACCCTTGAACCATTCCATGCACAATTAAGGAGAGATCCTCAGAAATCTGCTCCTAGCCCCATGCTTGTTGGACAATATGTGGATGACCACATGTAGTAGGTACTTCCACTGGGATGAAACCTTTCCTTTCTTGAAGGTCTTTATTGAGAAATCTCCTTCATAGCCCATCTGCTGAAAGGAGTGGTTTACAACTTCCCTGGGAAAGGACAATTCACCTTCTTCATCATCCAACTGAAGATGAGTGTTGATGATAGCTGGAGTGATAAAGATTTTCCTCCCTTGCACTGTAGCAGACAGTACCTTCTCCCCATCCACTATGACCTCTTGACAGGTCTTCCAGAATTCAAGCAGATGATCCTTATAGAGTGGAGGATCAATGGTTAGGGAGTTGAAGTAGTTGGATAGAGCCAAAAATTAGCAAACCTATGAGAAACTAGAATCTTTCTCAGAGTTCAACATGGCAACCTGATTGTGCTGCCTGTGAAGTTGCATGGAGAAATCAAGGTTGTTTATGCGGTTTAGGTTGGCCATTATAGAAAGTTTATAGGTGAAAAAATTGAAGAACAAAGGTGGTTTTTGGGTGAATTTAGGTTTTGGAATAGTGCAGATGAAGAAGAGTGAAAGAGGGGGGAACCGTTGGGTATATATATGAAATGGATCTCAGACAAAGTTAATGAAAGAGGATAAATTTTGAAATCCAGATGTCGGTCCCACCACTGAAAAGTAGTTTTCTCTTGCCCAAAAATAGTTTTTTGGAAGTCTAAAATCTTCCAAAGGTAATTTTACTTCGGAAGTTTTGATAAAAAGCTTCCGAAGCCAAAATGGCGTCGGAAGATATTCCAAAAAGTTTACAGAATTTTGCATCGGAAGAAATTAAGACTTAGAAATTTTATTCGAAAAGAATAAAGCGTCCGAGACTTAATTGCTTTCGGAAGGAATTTGTTCTTCATAAGATAAAAGTATTTAAGAGTGGTTTTAAGCTTCGGAAGATATTTTGAGAATTTCTTCCTAAGGTAAATTTACTTAAGTAGTTGTTTATTTTGAAGACATAAATTTTTTCCGAAGGTAAATGCATATCTTCCGAAGAATAAAAAGATCAAATATTTTGAAAAATCTAAGGAATATCATTTAAAAGATTTTTCTTCCAGAGGAAACAAGGGCTTATGAAGATGATAAAATAGACAACTTAGGACACACAGGTTTTAAAAATAATATGAGTTAGTTTTAAGAAAAGCTACTCAAGGTTAATCATAACAATAGCTGATATAAGATACTTAAATCTCTGCTCATCAAAAGCTTTGGTGAACAGATCAGCATATTGTTCATTTGTGTTAACTTTGACTAGTTTGATTAAACCTTTTTCAAAGTTATGTCTAATCATATGATACCTGATATTGATGTGTTTGTCCTTGAGTGCTGCACAAGATTCTCTGTAATGGAGATAGCACTGTTATTGTCTATGTGGATGGGAATCTCTTTGAAGTTGAATCCATAGTCCCGCATCCGATTTTGAATCCAAAGCACTTGAGCACAGCAGATTTCAGCAGCAATGTATTCACCTTCAGCAGTTGATGCAGATACACATGATTGTTTCTTGCATTGCCATGAGACTATCTTTCCACCAAGGAACTGACATCCTCCTGATGTAGACTTTGCAGTGATATTGCAGCCACCATAGTCACTATTTGTATATGCATACAGCTTGAAGTCAGAATTCTTTGGATACAAAAGGCCAAGTATTGAGGCACCTTTGAGATATCTTAAAATCCTTTTGACAGTGACTAGATGTGACATCTTGGGGTTGGCTTGATATCTTGCACAAATACATGTGGCAAACATGATATCAGACCAGCTAGCTGTGAGGTACATAAGAGACCCAATCATAGCCCTGTAGTGGTGTTCATCCACACACTCCCCCTCAAGATCAGGTCCAAGGGAGTGGTTTCTTGCTATGGGTGTCTTAACAACCTTACAGTTAGTCATGTTGAATCTTGTAAGTATGCCTTGCACATACTTTGACTAACTTATGAATATGCCACTGTCAACCTGCTTCACTTGAATTCCTAGAAAGAAATTGAGTTCTCCCATTGCACTCATTTCAAATCTATTCTTCATCAGCTTCTCAAAGTCTTTGCAGAACTTTGGATTGGTTGATCCTAAAATAATATCATCTACATATACTTGTACTAGCATTAAGTCATTCCCTGTTCATTTGATGAAGAGAGTTCCATCTATAGTACCTCTTTTGTATCCATGTTGACAGAGATACTGAGATAGAGTCTCATACCACTTCCTAGGAGCTGGTGCAAACCATAAAGAGCTTTATCAAGCTTGCAGACATAATCAGGATGATCAGGATCTGCAAACACAAGTGGTTGTTTGACATACACCTCTTCATCAATCACCCCATAAAAAAGCACACTTGACATCAAGTTGATAGACCTTGAAATCCTTGGATGCAACAAAAGCTAAGAATATTCTAACAGCTTTAAGTCTTGCAACAGGAGCAAAGACATCTGTGTAGTCAATTCCTTCTTCTTGTGTGTATTCTTGAACAACTAGTCTAGCCTTGTTTTTGATGAAAAGTTCTCTATCATCCTTCTTATTCCTAAACACCCATTTGGTTCCTATGGTAGTCTTCTCTTGAGGAAGAGGACATAGGTTCCAAACCTTTTGCCTTTTGAATTGAAGCAGCTCCTCTAGCATAGCTTCAACCCAACTTCCATCCTTTAAAGCCTCGTCAACTTTCTTTGGCTCTATCTGTGATAGAAAACAAGAAGGGAGACAAACATTTGCATCATAGGTTTGTCCTCCTGTTCTTACGCCAGTGTCAACATTTCCAATGATGTTTGTGGTGGGGTGAAACTTGTGGATCCTTAGTTGAGGGATCATAGAAAGTTTCTTGGAGAGATCTAACTTAATGTAATTTAGATCACGCATTGAAGTTTCTCCCACCCACACATCAGCACACTTATCAGTGTAACTTGATCCATGAGTGTGTGACATCATTGATGTTGTCTTCAATGGAGTGGGTTATCAGCATCAAGAAACTCTTGATCACTTTCACCACCACCATTTTCTCCTACATTTGAAGCTCCTTCATCTGAGTTTTGTGCCTCTATGCTGGAATTCAAAGGCACCCCAGAAGTATCAGCTGAATTTGTTATTGTTGTGCTAATAGGGACTCCATTTGCAGGGTTAGTTACAACTGGAGCTGAAGTAGTTACAGCTTAAAGGTCTTCTTAGCTCAAATCTTGGATCAGGATCACCTATAGGTAGCATACCTGTAGATCCTAAAACATGCTCACAAGATTTGTTAAAACAGTTGGTAACTAAATCAAGATCAAATAGCCAATCAGGACTAGAACCTTTCACACTGGGAGTGTGCTCATTGGAAGTCACATTGGCTGACTCCTCAACAACTCTAGTTATGAGATTGTATACTCTATAAACCTTAGCTTGAGAGGAGTATCCAATAAAATGTCCATCATCTGAATCAAACTTGACAATATGATCCTTGGTATTCAAGATGGTGTAAGAAAAAACAAATGATCTGAGAAAACCAATGAAAGGTTTCCTCTTGTGCCAAAGTTCAAAAGGAGTCTTGTGAATGCAAGGATCACAATCAGGAATTATCAGTGTTAGATTAGAATCGAGTTAATGATTGCGGAATGATCATTAATCGTTGCTTAATTAATTAATTATTAAAAATTTAATGACAATGAATATTAATGGTAAAGAACAGAATGATTTCAACACAATAAATAAAAAACAAGATTTGATTCAAAAGTATTTCATTAAAACTAATTAATGATTACAAAAGAGCAAATAATGAATGCTAGTAACAAAGTTTGCTTCGAACGTGTTGATGTTTTGATGTATTGATGTAACGGCTGCTAGGTTTTTGTGTTTGATTGATTGTGTGAATCGATGTGATGTTTGGTGTTTGCCGTCTAGTCGCCCGTTCTTGATGTGTAACCTACGACTTGTATTTATAGGCATTTATGTTTCTGTTAAGGAAACACCGAATCTCTTAGAGTTCGTGTTTGACTTGTTGACTTGACTTGCTTGATGTTGCAAGTACAAGTGTTTGGTCTTCCGCAGTTATATTGTCTTCCGCATGAGTCTTCCTTTCCGTAGGAGTCTTCACTTGTTCTTCTTCATTGTACAAGTTATTCATCCGTGGGTCTTTGATCTCTCAGTACTCCCTTAGACTTGTCTGCATTGGTGTTCTTCCATGGGAAATCCTCGGATGTATTTCCTGTTAGAAGATTATCTACGGAAGAACAAATTTGTTCATCCGTAGATGTTTCTCATACTTAGTCAATTTCAGAAATTGACTAAGTCTAATGATTGATACTGCAATCATACATACAAATCAACACATATATGGGTTAACCTATATGCATAAGGCATACATCAAATAATGAATTACAAAAGTTCATTACAAGCATTGATTAAAGTTCTAAGCCTATATAAAAGGATCTAGACCTATTGTATCTAGATCTAACAATACTCCCTCTTAGGCTTAGCAACTTTCAATTCAGCTCTTCAGCTCTTCAGGCTTGACAGCTCTTTGACTCTTGCTATTATTTTATTGTAGAAGTAAGAAACAACTATCTTCTGATCATCATACATATATTTGATCTCCATCTTGCTGATCATCTTTAGAGTTTCAAAACTTAGACCTAAAACATCTTCTTCAGTAGTTAGTGTGTCCACAACACTCTGATTATGCACTATTTCTAGCTCATCTTGTTCTGAGATCCTCAGTTTAGACACTTCTTTGATGTTAGTTCCTATCAACTGCCCAGCCTCATATCTTCTTCTCTTGTATGCCTTTGCATGCAGTTTGTCAATCACTTGAATCATGTTAACATATAGGCATAGATCATTTTGAGCTCGTTCATCAGCTAGCTTTGGGAAGAATTTGTCATACAAATATGAAGTGTAGCTAGGGTGGAGCAACTTGATTTCCACTGGATCAAAGATCCTGATCCGGTCAGCTCTTTCTTCTCTGCATTCCTCATCAGCACCAACTCTTTTGTTTTCTCAACATATCTTCATTCTGTTACGGGATATGTGTATTGATTTCCATTAAAGCTTTTAATAGCTGTTGCATTCTTGTTTTGGTATCCAACCCACTTTAAAAACTCATCATCTACCAATGTTGAGGAGTTGGATTTTGATCTTTTCACCCTTTGCATTCTCCTTTTGTGCTCAGCATCCTCTCTTCTATCTTCTTTGAGCACATTATCTCTGAATTTGGTCTTTAGTTTACCCACTGAGACATAGAAGTCTTTTCTTCTTGGATGAACTGGGTAATTAGAGATGATAAGACTTTGTAGATCCTTGATATCATGTTCAGGAAAACTCAACACTGTTTCCACATTATGATAGTATTGGATTCTTCCACATGACCTCTTAATAATTGCACAATCCCAGTCTGGATCATATTTCCAGGCCATAATCATGTTTTCTTCCACAGAACTGGGAGTTGTGATATGATCAAAAAGCTCTATCAGGGTTGATTTTTGTTTAGTTATTTCTCTCACTGTGGTCCCCAATGGCCATACTTTACCAGGTATAACTTCACATGGCTCTCTGATAAGCTTCTCTTTCCCTTTGTGCTAGTCTTTACTTTCAACTATCACATGCTCAGCTAGGAGTTTGTTTTGTTGCTCAAAAGCTGGATTTGGAGCTTCAGTCCTGAACCTTACTCAAGTTTCTAATTCCATATTCATTACATGCTCCATTATTTTCCTCAACTCAGCAATTGATCTTCCCTTCAGTTCATGCAATTTTTAGTTATGACCTTGTAACCAACAAGTCATGTTGTATCTGCTCAGCTTTGTAGTATCACAATGGCCTAACTCCTTCTTTGTTGTCTGAATTGATTGGAAGGCAGTGAATGTTTCATAGTTGTAGTTGGGAATCATAAATCTTGCTAGCTCAAACTCCTTCAATATATTCTTCATTTCATTCATGCTCATCCTCTCTACCATATCATTGGAAAGCCATGATTGATCAGTGTCATAAATATTGTAGATTCAGGCCTTTCTTCCAATATGTCCTTGGTAGTCAGTAGATCATCTGTCTTTGATTCTTTGTGTTCTTTGGGAGACTCATCTTTAGTAAAGTTGAGACATCCACTGAAGGAGTGTACTCTGGAGATATGTGTTTTAACCTTTTTGGTGATTCTTCAACATCAATCACTTCTTTCTTTACAGTCTCCAAGTATCTCCTTTTTCTTGAGTATTGAATGATTTGCTTTGAAGTCTCAGCAGATTCTTTTGATTGTTTTGTTGCAGGGACACTTGATTCAATGTCACTTATCTTCTTTTTCAGCTCATTAATCTCTGCATCTTTGCTTTTTAGCTAAATAGATTGTTCATTCAGAGTCTTCTTAGATTTATTGCTCTCCAACACAAGCTTCTCTCTTTCAGCCTTCTCATGTTCAATAGTCTCTCTGAGTTCTTTGACTAACTCATGTAGAGCATCAATTACTTCATTGTTTTCTTGAACATTTTCTCTTAATCTTTTTAGTGAAGCTTCTTGATTCATCAACTTATCCTCTATTTCTCTTATCATGCCCTTCAACTCCCTTATTCTCTCTAACCTCTTGTTTGATTTTATGATCAGCTTGTTGTATTCAGCCACCAAGTAACTTTTGCTCACATGGATGTCTTCATCACTAAGATCATCTTCATGATATGCTATGACATCAACATAGTTAGCTTCTTCTTCACCTTCTTGATGTTGATCAGCAATCTCATCATCATTGACTTCAGCAGGAGCTATACTAGCTGAGCTTGAACTTGACTCAACTGCTTGATCTGCCTGCTCTTGATGTGGTTGTTGTTGTTGCTGAAGATTAGTGATTGGAGAAACAGGCTCAGTATCATTTGAGTGAACAGGGGTTTGAGATTTGGTTAGAGATAGTTGAACAGTACTGGCTTGAGAGGCTAACTCAGTCTCACCAGTGTAAATACTCTCAGTTGATTGGTTTTCAAGAGTTGGAGGTCGTTGATAAAGTTGTAATTGGTTATGATTTAGAGCAATTTGTTGGATGTTTTGACTAGCTGGTGATTGAGGTTGAGGGGATGGTTCATGATGAACATGTGATTGATAATGATGGTGTATGGGAGATTGAGGAGGGGAATGTGAATGAGAGTCTTGCTCAGCATCAACGGATGTACTATCTTGTTGGTCTTCCCACACCAACTCTGGTGGAATGTTGGCATTGGCATCAACCACATGTGCAAACATTGGCATATCTTCACCTTCATACCTTCCACTGATCTTATTCAAGACAGATCAACATTGATGATTAGTTGTAGGAACCTTGGAAACATATACATTTTGTCAGCTTTTTTCACTCTTATTTGATCACACAGATAACTAAAAATGTATTTTGAGTAGTTGTATGTCCTTCCCTAAAAAAATTCCAATAATGCCTGAGGAAATGTGCCTTGAGAATCTGTCTAGCCTAGACTTCCTGTTTGAAATGCACTTCAGATAGGTGTGACATAAGAATCGATATGGCTTGCATAATCTTCCTTTCTTGATCTCACCCTTGTCAAAATATCCATCATACCCCATCAGATAGAAGATCTTTTCTATGTATTCATTCTCAAAAACATCAGGGTGACCTATCTCTTGCTCTCCCAGCTCCAACACTCCTTATATCTGTTCATCTATTCTCAGTCTCTCATTCCTAACCTCAGCAATGATTACTTCACTTTCTCGTTCTTCTTGGATCTCAGTAAAGTTCCAGAAGTCTATGATATGTTGTTGGTAGATTACCAGTTCTGCTGACAATGCATAAAACAACCTTGATCTTCTTAGATAGCGAATGATGTCTCGACATCCTCCCGATACAGAATCATCAGGATTTAAGAATGCACATACATTGTGCTTTCTTGCAAAACGATTAACCATCTGCTCATAAGAAATAAGAAGATTATGTTAGATCAACAATATCACCTCTGAGAATACGAATAGTTTAGACAAAGATGATGAATCAATCAGTTCATTATTGATGTTTATGATATAATTTACCTTGAAATTAAGATCGGAAATCAAGTTTAAACTTCGTTTGATGTTTAAGGTTTGAGTAATTTTGAAATCGGATGAAGGAGGGATGAGATTTTGACTAACGGAATTCTAGGTCAAAAAGACTCTGTAAAAGTGAATAAAGAATACCAAGTCAAAAACATCATTTATACTCCCTCGGACATGTAACATCCGCCAATTTTCAAATTATAAACTCGAACTCATTTTGAGTTTCCATTATTAAATTATTTTAATAGTTTTAATGGATTAAATGCAACTTACATTGTGAACTATCTATTTAATAATTATTTAAAACAATTTGTAATAATTTACAGGGTTACAAATAATTCTTTTTGTATGTTATAAAGTGTTATTAACTATTTTTTTACAATAAATAATTAAATGGAAAAGTTTACTTAAAATTTATTAAGTTATAAAATGGCTTTTAATAAAATTATAAAGTTTTATTAGTAGTTATGGATTTTTAATAGTAAAAGTAAATAACTAAATTGTAAACTTTACAAGCTTAATGGAAGTTTAAAAGAAATTGATTAATGATTAATTTGATTTATTATTTAAATTAGCTTTTATAAGTCAAGGGTTTAAATGGTAATTTTTGAAACTTAATATAAAAACTTTATGCATAAAATAATAAAAGGTGGATACTTCAGGGACCAGTTGTGTAACATTGTTCTAAAACCCAAACCACCCAACCTTTCCCCACCGGCGACCCCTTTTTCATTCGGCCAACTCCGGCCAACACTCTGGCAACCCCAAATCCCTTAAATTCAGTCAATTAAAACCCAATCAAACCGTTTGGTCTCGTTTGCGCGCTAGAATCGAACACATTGACCTTCTTAATTTGAAATTCGGACTACTTGCAATGACTAGGCGAAACCGATGTCTCAATTGAATACCCAAACAGTTACGACACAATTCATTATGAAATTAATCAAGTAATCGAATGGAAAACGTTCTTACAATTGTTACGAATTCAAACCCGCAAATAACTAGCATTAACATCATGTAATTACTATCAAATCATATCCGAAACCCCAAATCGAACGTTGAAACCAATCGACATGAAACAACATCAATTGGGTCTATATAATCAAGGGAAATCATTGCAATTATCTCCTTTGAACCATCTGCAACATCAATTTCGGTTATAACTCATTCACCTCAGTAATCGACCACCACCTGTAACCACGACCTGCAACTTACTCGGTAGCGACCCTCGAAGCATTCTGACTCAAAATTGAGTGAGGGCTTTGAATCATAAGCACTCTCTGAAGCTTCATACGAAAGGAATTTGTTGATGATCAACTCAATCACCACAAACCAACCTCCACCCGTCGCGACTTGTTCTTAAACCTGTGATTATATATCCGAACTCAATAATGTAAGTTACGCATATCATTACACTCGGTTTTACATGGGGATCAAAAGCCCCATGATAACCGACATTAACAATAACAGATTAGGGTTCAATTTGGAACAATTCCATTCTGTTTTTGAGTAATTTGGGGTTTTCTTTAATTAATAGATTTATAAAATTATTTTGAATCTTAAGCAGATATGTGCTATAGCCCAACTGGTAATTCGTGAACCCAATTGGCCAGAGGTCTCGGGTTCGAACCGGGCCTCTGCCATTTTTGTTTTAATTAGTTTTTTTTGTATAATTTATAATTCTAGAAAATTATTATTATAAATAAATCACAATAAAAAAATATTTTTTTAATTAAATTATTTCAGAAAATATCAAGTTAGTTTTTAAAGGTTTTAACACTTATAATTCTTAGATTTAATTAATATTTTTTTAAGAATAAAAAGTTATAAAAAAATATTACTAAGTCATTTATTTTATAAATATATTATAGTTCAGTGATTATTTAAATAATTAATTATGCAAATGATTATTTAAATAATTAATTATTCCATGTTAAATCATAAATAGTTAATAAATTACTCGTTAACTTTTATTTACTTTATTCTTATATTTTTAGGGTTTTGTATTATAAAACCTTTGTGTTAAATCATTTAAAAGCCCAAAACTTTATAAAATCATTTTAAATAATGTTAACGTCATTTAAATAAGTATTTAATTAATTCTCGTTAACAAGCTTTAAATAATTAATTATTATATTAATTAGTCCTTTTCACATGTTATACTTAATTTTTATTAAATCAATAACTTAAATTGTTGAGACGTTTTTAACTATTCATAAACTTAATTGATTTATTTTATCTTTATTAAACCAAAAACGATTCATTATTTTTTTTCTTAATTAATTAAACCCCTAAATATCCAATTGAAACCCTAGTTCATGTTTATTCATTAATCTTACCTTTAAACTTAACCTTGGAATATATATACGTTTAGGTAACTTGTAAAAGAAATCGTTGGAGCCTCGTTTAATTTCTTATCATCATTCTTATACTTATTTTTCCATGTGAGTATTTCTATACCCCTTTTTCATATTTTCACACTTTGGGGTGAAACATGTTACTTTATAAACATTGTACTTGTAAACGTTTGATTCTTGTAAACTTATGGCAATTTACTTGTGTGTTGTGGTTAGTTGAACTTTGTAGCTACCATGTAATGTCGAATATATGTACAATCATTAACTATTGCTAGCCTGGTGACGTCATAGATCTATGGGTCTGACAAGCCTGCTTGGTTGATCCAAGTACACTTAGCTAATCGTATATACTTGTAAACGTTTGAGACTTGTAAAACTTTGTCAAGGTTTGATTGTGCATTCTGTCTTACATCCCTAGTTACTTTTTTCTCTAACTTACAACATGAATTGCCATCATTAATATACTTATGTACTAAAAACTATGGAAATCTCACCAACTTTCAAAGTTGACCTTTTATTATAAACATGTTTCGGGTTTACTACTTGTGGATTCTCTTCATGCTCATATAAGACTTGAACCTAGTTTAACTTAACATGTTATTTCTTTGTTTGATGCTTTTGTATTGTATGAACTTATTTGTCTTGTAATGTTTCATGAATAATGATATTTAATAATATTCCAACTTAATTAGTATTATGTGCTCTGAACAATCGTCTCCCATTCGTCCGCCCCGATGATTCCGCCGTCGGTCGGGGTGTGACAGGACACATTAATTTCATTTATTTAATGAAGTGGGTCCTACTTTCCTTATTACTCTTCCATGGAATTTATTTATTCTGCAGATTTTAGTTCTTCCGTAGGACATCTGCGGATGCCTAACTTAAAAGAGCTGAATCTTCATTGAAATATTAACTAGATTTTTCATAGGTTACCAATCCATGGAGATAGTTTATACTTTTAAACTATTAACTCATCCGTAGGTTACCAATCTACGGATTGTCATATTTTTAGCTGAATTAAGTTTCGCACTGTAGCTTCTGCTGATGCTGAAATGCATTGTAGCTTCTTGCAGGACAGGTGAAGGGTGGTCACTTACAAAACAACAACACAAAGAGGAGATTTACCAAAGTTATTCAAACAGTAAACTGGATAAACCACAATAATGATACTAAGAACACAAGTAATGAGTAAGAGACAGAACAAGAGAACACAAGAGATTGGGTTTCAAGGAT
Source organism: Flaveria ramosissima (assembly GCA_025215565.1). Lineage (NCBI taxonomy): Eukaryota > Viridiplantae > Streptophyta > Magnoliopsida > Asterales > Asteraceae > Flaveria > Flaveria ramosissima. The sequence continues at coordinate 16,344,937 of CM046032.1, read as the reverse complement.
GCAGTATATTGCTTTCTCAAGTTCTATTACAAGTGTTACAAAGCATAAAGAAAGATACTAGAACATGGAATACTTATACTACAACCTACAGCCGGCTATACTTTGAAAGCCAGCTGGATACAATTGACTAGACACAAACAAAATCAATTGTAGAATCAAAAGGCATATCGGCCTTTTGACTTGTGACTATGACATGCCATAGCTCACATCCTAATATATTACAAAAAGGATAAAAGTACATAAAGTAGAAAGCATGGACTCAAGACCTCAATGTACAGTTACCAAAAGCATTGACCTTTCACCAACTCATGTACGTTGGTGACTTTACAGAGTTGCAGCGGAAAGGTGGTCCAGCTTTATGGTAAAGTACATCGGATAAAGGCATATCTCTAAAAGTCTTCAGAAGAAATCTGTCTTCACTATTTGGCTTCGGAAGACTTTGTCTCTGAAGCTTCGGAAAACTTCACTTTTGGCTTCGGAAGATATTGGTCTTGGCTTCGGAAGATTTTACACTTAGAATATTTCTAGTGCATGGTGTAAAACTTCCGAAGCAATTCAACTTCAGTTATTCAGTGCATTGCTTGCAGAGAGACTTTGGATGTTTTGGTTTCATCAGACTTATAGGAATCCATACAAACTCCCCCTAGGCTGATGCTACCAAAACATTTAGAAGATCTTTAGATGTTAGTAGTCTTCAGCACAATGATGACCATACCCTTCTTCATTAGATGGTCAGGATCATTCAGACTTTCATAGTATATTCTCATCTCAAAGAGATCATGCAGAGGTAAGTTGATTATGTCTTTCCATGTATAGACATTCCCAACACCTTGATCTCTGATTACATGCCATCTTTCTGGATTGGTAGAGAAGGTCCAGGATAAGATGGGTGTCTCAGCTGCAAGAGGAGCCACTTGTATTGGAGTTGATTGGGCTGCCTCTTCATGCACTTCCACAGGTTGATCTGACTCAGCCTGAGGTGTAGAGGTAGATGATTTAGGCTTCTTCTTCTTAGACTTTGGTTTAGAAGCCATCCTCTTCTTCCTCTTAGAGGACTTTAACTGAGAAAACTGGTCTGCAGCACCTTGTAGATCATCCTTGTCTTTCTCAGTTGGGTGTTCCTCCCTCACAAGTTCAGAAGGAGAGGGAGTTTGACCCTGTTGTGGATCAGAAGATGAAGCTTGCTGAGGCTCAGCAGGAGGTCCGGGTTGTGTTGTCTCAGGTTGTTCAACCTTAACCTCCACTTCAGATGGGACTTGACTTGGAAGAGAGTGTAAGTCAATCAGCTCCCCACTCTTGATCTTCTGCTTGATCACCATGATATGCTCATCCATTGTGGATAGAGACATAGGGCCAAGTCTCCTTCCGGAGAATCCATACAGCTTCAAGAAGCTCATCATCCTTTGTCTGTTAGCAGACTTCTTCATACTCTTTTGGATGATGGCTCTTGATTTTGCAGCCTCTTCCCTCATCTTTCTCTTTGTAGCTTTTTGTTCTTTGAGCACTTGAAGTTCAAGTTGTTTGAGATACTCAAACTCAATGTACTCAAAGGACAAGGGAAGAAGTGCAGATGCCTGGTAGAGACCTGTGGCACGCAGGTAGTTGATCGTGTTTTGTCTGTCTGTTTCTTTGTCTACCTGAGGTTCTTGTGTTGAAGTCATAGTCTCTTGCACATGACTTTCTTGAACTGGGGAGAGAGTAGGAGCATGCTTGTAGAGTCTTTTCTGTCTCTTCTCCTCTTTGAATTAGAGAAGTAACCTTGCATCCTCTTTTTCTTTCATCTCTCTTGACACTTCCATGTCAGCCAGTTCATTTAGTTGCTCTAAGGGGAGAGAAATAATTTCATCTATGTCATAGTTCCTGGTCTGCAGGTAAGTAATCCTGACTGCCCTCAACTCATCATCTTGAGTATTTGGTCTAGGGGCAGCCCTGATTGCAACTTGCATAAAACCTGAAGACCCAGAGGAACTTTCTCCCCTTAGCTTCCTCTTCCTCTCACTCTTCTCCTCCTCAATTTCCTCAGGAGTCAAATCCTTTTCCCTTTGTCACCCACAGACCTTTGTGACTCAGGGTGGATAGAGGTTTGTCTTTCATTGCTTGGTGTAGCATCCATGCTCTGGCCAGAGAGAGGTTGTGAGACACCTTCACTAGCAGGTGTTTCACTGAGGGAATGAATTTCTGAAGCAGTTGTTGGTGTGACAGGGCTCTCAGGCTCTATCACTGGGCCTTCAGCCAAGGTTTTCCCTTTGAAGCTAATCTTAGGGTCTGCCTTAGCATCTAGTTGACCAATGACATTACCTGATTGCCTTTGTCTCCTTTTTAGGCTGAACTCTCCAATAATTCTGTCATGAATTCTGAGTCCCAACCTGTCAGCTTGTCTTGATTTGCTTGGATTGACAAGTGGCATGTTGACCAGATCAAGACCTTCATAGTAGTTCAAAGTTTGAAAATCAAATACGTCTTGTTGCCCTTGAACTCTGTGAAGAATAAGGGCTCTTCTATCAGTATCATACCTCCACCCAATTATGTAGTTTGAAGTTCCTTGAGGTAGAGATGACATAGCCCTTGGTATACCTTCCTCAAAGAGACTCCTGATGATAGAGTTTATAGAGTCCACATTAATGTGAACTTGAGGAAGTTGCTGAGTATGCACAATTGCAAGTGAGGATGGTGAGTCCTCAATGTTCATACTCTCTGAAGAGCTCCCAGGTTCTGTGTCTGTGATGACTTTCTCCCCCTTTTTAGTAGAATCACCCTCTTGCATAGGTGAGCTAGAGGTTAGGTCAACCACATTCACAGGTTCTTGTGTTCCTGGTTGAACTCTTCTTAAAGGTCTCCCAGCTAGTTTTTCCCTGAGATAAGATATCTCAAGTTGCTGATCATTGACCTTGTTTTGAAGGGTAGTCACCTGAGATTCAAGGTGACTAACCTTAGAGACTAAATAGGAGCATGTTTTGACAGTTTTTGCACCTTTAGTCTCAGATTCCCCTCTTTTTCATTAGAAGAATCATTGGGGGATGAGATGATTGGACCATAGTCCTCTCTCTCACCACCAGCTTCAGGTTCTTGGCTGCTGGATTTCCTCTACTCATTGACATTCTCAGTTGAGATGTCAATGGGCTGAGTTGCCATTGTTGAGGTCTTAATAATGTAATCACTTGCAAAAGTGAGAGCCTCTTCCATATGGATATCCTGAACAGGTTCAGAAGTATCCACCTCAGTTATAGGTGATTGATGTGGGCTAGACTGAGGAGACTCAAGAGTACTCATCTCTCTTTGAGTAGGGGAAGAGAAGAGAGTCTCATGGTACTCACTGAAACCTAAGTCTTCATCAGTATAGAAGGAAAGGTTGGGAATGGGTTGATTTAGATCCAAAGGCTGGGGATGGTGCTGAAGGTTGTTCACTTGAGTGTTGAGACTCAGAGTGAAGGCTTAAGGCAGTTGGGCTTGTGAGCTCATCAGGGTGAGCATGAGGAACCTCAGCCCTAATAGTTGAAGAGATGGGAGTGGTTTGCTCCTCAAGGGAAGTGGGAGCTCTAGTGTCCACTTCCTCCTGTAAAGGTGAGTATATGGGGACCTGCACAGACTTAATAGCTTGAGCAGGGGTTCGTTTGGATTTTCTTTGGTAGGTGAGGGTTACTTGAGGCCTCTTTAGTGGTAGAGAGGTAGAAGGTGTGTGTTCAACACTAGCTTATGTTGCTAGGTTGTCACCTTAAGCAATGAGCTCTAACATTTTGGGGACAAGGGCTGTTTCTACCCCTGAGAAGCCTACAGCTGGCTTCTTCATGATTTTAAAGATGCCAGGCTTCATCAGTCCCAATTTAAGAATATTATCTGTTTCCCTCAACTGTGAGCCCAGTTCACAGTTGAGAATGTATTGAACATATCTAGGAAACATATAATACTCTAAGGAGTCCAAGTTAGCAAGCAAATTGGTATAGACAAATTGAGAGTACCTGAACTTGACCCCTTGAACCATTCCATGCACTATGAAGGAGAGATCCTCAGAAATCTGGTCCCACCCTCCATGCTTGTTAGACAAGCTGTGGATAACCACATGGAGTAGGTATTTCCACTGGGATGAGACCTTCCCTTTCCTGAAGGTCTTTACAGAGAAATCTCCCTCATAACCCATCTGCTCAAAGGAATGATTGACAGCTTCCTTTGGGAAGGACAACTCACCTTCTTCATCATCCAGCTGCAAATGAGTGTTGATGATGGCCAGAGTGATGAAGATTGTCCTCCCTTGCACTGTGGTAGACAGTGCCTTCTCCCCATCCATGATGACCTCTTGGCAGGTCTTCCAAAATTCAAGCAAATGATCCTCATAGAGAGTAGGATCAATGGTTAAAGAGGTGAAGTAATTTGATAAAGCTAAGAACTGGCAAATCTCTGAGAAACTTTCATCTTTCTCAGAGCTTAACAGAGCAACCTGATTGTGTTGCCTGTGAAGTTGCATGGAGGAATCTGGGTTGTTTCTGCGGTTAAGGTTGGCCATTTGAGAATCTTAAGGATGAAGAAAGGTGAAAAGCAAAGGCGGTTTGGGAATTAGGTTTGAGGAATAGTAGAATTGAAGAAGATAGTGAGGGAGAGGGGGAACCGTTGGGTATTTATGTGAAAAGCATTTGAACCAAAGTTAATGAAAGAGGATAAACTTTGAAATCCGAATGTCGGTCCCACCTCTGAAAAAGTAGTTTACTTTTGCTCAAAAAGTAGTTTTCTTGGAATTCGAAAAGCTTCCGAGGGTAAATTATCTTCGAAAGTTTCAATGAAAAAGCTTCCGAAGCTAAAATGACTTCGGAATATTTTCTTGAGAGTCTTGAAAATTTTGCTTCCGAAGAGAAATTAACACTTGAATGCTTTGTATATAAAGCAACAAAGCTTTCGAGAGTTAGTTTTGCTTCGGAAAGAAAAAGTCCTTAAAAACATATAAGTGTCTGAGACAAGTATTTAAGCTTCGGAAGATAGATTGAGACTTCTTCCAAAGGTAAAATTTCTTAGACAGTTATTTATTTTGAAGACATGATTTTCTTCCGAAGGTAAAAATATATCTTCCGAAGGATCAAAAAATTTTCAAGAATCTAAGGAAAGTCTATAAAAAAGGATTTGATATCCAAAGAAAACATGAGCTTATGAAAGTGATGAACTAGACAACTTAGGACACACATATTTTAAGAAATAATTAGAATTAGTTTTAAGAAAAGATCTACTCAAAGTTGATCATCCCAATAGCTGATATTAGATATTTAAATCTATGTTCATCAAAAGCTTTTGTTAACAGATCAGCATATTGTTCATCTGTGTGAACTTTGACAAGTTTAATTAATCCCTTTTCATAGTTATCTCTTATTAAATGATACCTGATATTTATGTGTTTGGTCCTTGAGTGTTGCACAGGGTTCTCAATGATAGTGATAGCACTATTGTTGTCTATGTGGATAGGAGTCTCCTTGAAGTTAAATCCATAGTCCAGCATCTGATTTTGAATCCAAAGCACTTGAGCACAGCAACTTGCAGCAGCAATGTATTCAGCCTCAGCAGTTGATGCAGACACACAGGATTGTTTCTTGCATTGCCATGAGACAGCCCTTCCACCAAGGAATTGACATCCCCCAGATGTAGACTTTGCAGTCATGTTGCAACAACCATAATCACTATCTGTATAAGCATACAGATTGAAGTCAGGATTCTTTGGATACCATAAACCAAGTGTTGAAGCACCTTTGAGGTATCTTAAAATCCTTTTGACAGTGATGAGGTGAGACATCTTAGGGTTGGCTTGATATCTTGCACAAATACATGTAACAAACATGATATCAGGCCTGATAGCTGTAAGATACATAAGAGACCCAATCATAGCCCTGTATAGGTGTTCATCTACACACTCCCCCTCAAGATCAGGTCCAAGGGAGTGGTTTCTGGCTATGGGTGTCTTAGCAATCTTACAATCAGACATGTTGAACCTTTTGAGTATGTCTTGAACATACTTTGACTGAATTATGAAGATGCCATCTTCAACTGGCTTCACTTGAATTCCCAGAAAGAAATTGAGTTCTCCCATTTCACTCATTTCAAATCTATCTTTCATCAGCTTCTCAAAGTCTTTGCAGAGCTTTGGATAAGTTGAACCAAAGATGATGTCATCTACATACACTTGAACTAGCAATATGTCATTTCCCTGTCCTTTGATGAAGAGAGTTCCATCTATAGTACCTCTCTTGTATCCATGTTTGCAAAGATACTCAGACAATGTCTCATACCACTTCCTGGGTGCCTGATGCAGCCCATAAAGAGCTTTGTCAAGCTTGCAGACATAATCAGGATGATCAGGGTCTACAAAACCAGGTGGCTGTTTGACATACTGTTATTCTCCTAGGTCTGTTCCTCATCCTTCTAATGATTTAATCAAATCAGATACTGACAGTATGTCTGCAGGTTTAGTCAGGAATAACTCTAAGTACATTCGTGAAGACTACGACTATGGACCAACTAGTGGGCTTGGATGCACTAGTTCTAGTACACCTGAAAATCAGCAGTCTGTTTTAGATAATAAGTCTAGTTTAAATTCAGTTTTTGTTTCTAGTTCAAATGTAACAGACTTGAATGTCTCATGTTCTCTTGATAGTTTTATTTCATCTTGTACTTCAAATCATGATAGTGATGATTTTTGTTCTCGTAATGAATGTAATGAATCTGATGTTTCTCCAAAAACAACTGAGCAACTTAAAATTAATTTTTTCGAAAAGTTCTTTTCTCAACCTATTCCATCTTTCATACCATTAAATATGACATCATCAGAAAAATGCAGTTCGTCTTCATCTGACACTAGTACCAATGGTACAAGTTTTACTGATTTGTCAGAAGAATCATGTTCTGATTTTGTAAAGAAGAATTTTGATTCAAATAAACAAAAACATCATGAGTTGTATGAGACATTCAGTGATGTTGATTCTAGTTTGTCTGAATGTGATGAGGAGATTATTATTGATCCTATTTTTACCTCATCACATCATAGACCTAGATTCAAACCTCATTGTTTCAGGTGTGGTCAAGAGGATCATCTTGTCAAAAATTATCCTTTGATTCAAAGATCCTCTAATAGGAATTGTTTTGGGAATAAATTGACAAAATTGGTTAATAATTTCTTTTGTAAAAAATCAGCTTCTTTAAAAACTAAAGTTGTTCAATCTTGGGTCCCTATTGCTCCTGGCTAAATGATTTGTTAATTCATTTCAGGAATCCTCCTCAAAGATTGTACAAAGTTTGTGGCATGTTGATAGCGGATATTCCAAGCATACGGGATTAAAGGATTTGTTGACCAATTATCGGATTATAGATGGAGGATATGTGGCGTTTGCTGGAAATAAGAAGGGTGGAAAAATGATTGGACAAGGAGAAGTTACCAATGGTTCTCTTACTCTAGAAAAAGTCAACCATGTTCCTGAATTGGCTTTTAATCTTCTGAGTGTTTCTCAAATTTGCGATAAAGACATTCCTGTTCTATTTAAATCTGACGAATGTTTATTTTTAAAATCAGAGATTGCCATTCCAGAGGATTTAATTCTCATGCGTGCTCCAAGGAAACATGATACATATCTTCTTGATATGAATTCAAATGAGTCAAAGGCTACTGCAACTTGTCTTCTCTCAAAAGCATCAACCTCTGAGTCACTCTTGTGGCATCGTCGCTTAGGCCATGTCAATTTTAAGATAATTAATAAATTAGTAAAGAACAATCTTGTTAGAGGACTTCCTTTAAAAGATTTTTCTGTTACTGAAAAATGCATGGCATGTGCCAAAGGGAAACAACATAAGAAACCTCATAAGCCCAAACTTTTAAATAGCATATCAAGTCCTCTTGAGTTGTTACATACTGATTTATTTGGGCCAATTAGTGTTAAATCAATTGCTAAAAAATCTTTTTGTCTTGTTGTTACAGATGATTTCTCACGATATTCATGGGTGAGGTTTCTTGCACACAAAAGCGAAGTTGCAGAGGAATTGCAGAAATTAATTCTTTCTATCGAATCAATCAGTAAGAGAAGAGGTTATGGGATTAAGAAGTTACAACGACACTGAATTTAAAAATCAGATTCTTGATTCATTTTGTGCTCAAAAAGGGATTGTGAGACAATTTAGTGCTGCAAGAACACCCCAGCAGAATGGTATTGCAGAAAGAAAGAATCGCACTCTTGTGGAAGCTGCTCGTACAATGTTGATAGAATCCTCATTACTAATTATTTTCTGGGCTGAAGCTGTTAATTGTGCATCTTATGTTCTAAACAGGGTGCTAATTGTGAAAGATAAAGTGAAGACCCCTTATGAACTTTTTCATAAGAGGAAGCCACTAATTGATTTCTTTCGACCATTTGGCTGTTCTTGTACTCTTTTGAATACTCAATCTCAAAAGACAAAATTTGGTGTTGTTTCTGACGAGTGTTATTTTGTTGGATACTCTTCTTCACAAAAGGCGTACCGGGTTTATAACAAGAGAACACGTATTGTTCAAGAGTCATTCTATGTTGATTGGCAGGAATCCAATCCTTCTGAAGTGAAATCTGAACCTGCATGGTTCTTTGACTCCAATACGGTGTTCAATTCATTTAATTTGCCATTTTTCGATGATGATACATCAATTCCAAGTACTCAAACAAATATTATTTCATCATCTCCTTCGTCTGTTCCATCCACCTCGCTAGTAAATGATGCTGTTTCAACTGATGTCAGCTCTTCGTCTCCAATGCCTGATCAAGCTCCATTATCTGATTCTTTATCTCCTACATCTCCTAATTTACCTGATCCAACACCTATCATTGATTCACCTTCATCTACTCTTTCTCCAGCTATGGGTGATACTTCTTCAACTATCTTTCCTTCTTCAAGTGATTACAAAACTCTGAAAGATCATCCACTTGATAATGTGATTGGATCTGTTTCTGATGGTGTTCGCACGCGAAGTCAATCTGGTCTGATTAATGTTTGTCTTTTCTCATGTTTCATTTCTCAAATTGTTCCAAAAAATGTTCATGCTGCTCTACAAGATCCTTGTTGGGTAGAGTCTATGCAATTGGAACTTCAACAGTTCAGAAAACTTAAGGTTTGGACCTTAGTTGATTTACCTCCCAACAAATATCCAATTGGTACAAAATGGGTATTTAAGAACAAACCAGATGATCGGGGAGTGGTGGTGCGTAACAAATCTAGACTTGTAGTGCAAGGCTTTGCTCAAGAAGAAGGAATTGATTATACAGAAGTCTTTGCTCCAGTTGCTTGTCTTGAAGCAATCAGAATATTTCTTGCTCATGCTGCTCATAAACAATTCAAAGTTTACCAGATGGATGTGAAGTGTGCTTTTCTCTACGGAGACATTGATGAGGAGATATATGTGTGTCAACCACCAGGCTTTGAAGATCCTGATTTTCCTGATAAAGTGTATAAGCTTGATAAATCTTTGTATGGTCTTCATCAAGCACCCAGAATCTGGTATGAGACTCTTACGCAATATCTTCTAAGCAATGGTTACTCTCGTGGTACCATTGATATAACCTTATTTAAAAGAGAGGTGAATGGTGAAATGATCTTTGTTCAAGTGTATGTAGATGATATTATTTTTGGATCTACAAACTCTCAATTGTGTAGAGAGTTCGAAGAAGTGATGAGCCAAAGGTTTGAAATGAGTATGATGGGTGAAATGTGTTTCTTTCTTGGATTGCAAGTTGAACAACAGCAAGAAGGAATTCTTATTCATCAAGAGAAGTATATTAAAGATATTCTGAAGAAATTTAAGATGGATGATGCTTCTACTGAGATGACTCCTTTTACGGCTCAGACCTGTGTAACTCCGGATGAAAATGGAAAACCAGTTGATCCTCATCTTTTTAGGTCTATGATTGGCTCTCTCATGTATCTTACTGCAAGTCGTCCTGATATCACTTTCGCTGTTGGTTACTGTGCTAGATATCAGTCGGCTCCAAAGGAATCTCATGAGAAAGCTGTCAAACGAATATTTCGTTATCTCAAAGGATCGTCTCGTCTAGGATTGTGGTATCCATATGGTGGAAATTTTGATTTACATGCTTACTCTGATAGTGATTCCAATGGTTGCAGGTTAAACAGAAAATATGTGTCTGGCGGTTGTCAATATTTGGGAAATTGTCTGGTATCCTGGCAGAGCAAGAAACAAACTACTGTTTCTCTTTCTACACGGGAAGCTGAATATATTGCTGCATCCAGCTGCTGCTCTCAAGTTCTCTGGATCCAACACCAAATGATTGATTATGGAATTAATTTTCTTCATACACCTTTATTCTGTGACAATGAGGCTGCCATTGGAATTGCTAAAAATCCCATTCATCATTCCCGCACAAAGCATATTGAAACACAAATTCATGCGATTCGTGATGCTCAAGAGAAGGGTTTCATTAATATTATACCCATCGATACATGTGATTCCAAGGATCGTCAACAGGAATTATCAGTGTGAATCGATGTCAAGTCAACGTTAGCGGAATTAACGTTGATTTGGTTTAATTGTGTTTAAGCAACTTTAAATATCAATGAAATATCAAGAACACACGAAACAAAACACAATTAATGATTAATCAATATTTTATTATAATGTGTTGGTGATTACAAAAGAATGAATGTACGATATCAATGAATGCTATGATGTTGTATATGTTTTTGATGATCGAAAGACTTTTGATGATTGTTGTATTGCTATTGCTGTTCTCAATCAATCAATCGTCTGACTCAATCGTGCTTGAATCGAAACCTAGGATCCATATTTATAGACAAAGATGTTTCAGTTATAGGAAACACCGGATCTCTTGGGATTTGATTTGTTTGTGATAAGGAATCATCGGATTTCTCGGGATTCGTATAACCGCCTTGTTGACTTGTTGACTTGTTGACTTGTAACACTTGTATTATGCAAGTGTTTGGACTCCGCAGAAATATTGTCTTCCGTAGATGTTTTGTTCTTCCGCAGATGTTTTGTTCTTCCGCAGCATTTCTTGAAATTCACTTGGAACTCCAGTTGATTTGTTCATCCGTAGATGATCTTCGGATGTTTTGTTACTTGTAAAATATATATCTACGGAAGAACGAAATGTTCATCCGTAGATGTTTCTTACACTTGGTCAATTTCAGTAATTGACCAAGTATTATGTTTGTACCTGCAGCCAAGCATAAATCAACACATATATAAATGGGTTAACCTATATATTTAATGCATACACAATAATGAAGTACAAAAGTTCATTACAGATATTAATTCAAGTACTAAGCCTATACATAATGACTAGATCTACTGTTTCTAGACCTAACAATACTCCCCCTTAGGCTTAGCTACTTGCAATCAGTCCTTCAAATTTGCAAGATCTTTGATTCTTGCAATCATCTTGTTGTAGAAGTAGGAGACAGCAGTCTTCTGATCATCATACTTATAGTTGATCTTCATCTTGCTGATCTTCTTCAGAGTCTCATAACTAATTCCCAGAACATCTTCCTCTGTAGTGAGTGTGTCTAACACCTTGTTGTTATTCACCACTTCTAGCTCATCTTGTTCTGTTATTCTTAGTTCTGTTACTTCATCAAAGGTTGTTCCCTTCAGTAGTCCAGCATTAAATCTTCTTCTTTTATATGCTTTGGCATGTAGTTTGTCTACTACTTGAATCACATGGACATGTAGGAACAGATCATTTTGTGCTTTTTCATCAGACAGCTTGGGAAAGAATTTGTCATTAAGATATGAGGTGTAGCTGGGATGGAGCAGTTTGATTTCCACAGGATCAAAGATTCTGATCTTTTCAGCTTTCTTGTTCTTAGCATTTCTCAGTAGGACCAACTCTTTTGTCTTCTCAACATATCCCCATTTAGTAATTGGGTATGTGAATTGAGTCCCTTCAATGCATTTAAGTGCTGCTTTGTTTCTGTTGTTGTAGCCAATCCTCTTCAAGAATTCATCATCTACATGTTCTGAGGCATTGGTCTTGAATCTTTTTAGCCCTTTGATTCTCTTTTGATGTTCTACATCTTCTCTTTTGGCTTCTATAAGCACATCATCTTTAAATTTTGTTTTCAACTTTCCCACTAGGGTTGAGAAATCTCTTCCTCTAGGGTGAATTGGATAATTGCTGATGATTAAACTTTGAAGATCTTTGATGTCATTTTCTGGCAGACTCAACACTGAGAGTACATCATGGAAGTATTCAACTCTTCCAGATGTTCTTTTAATAACAGCACAATCCCAGTCTGGATCATATTTCCAGGCCATGATCTTGTTTTCTTCCGCAGAGCTGGGAGTTGTGAGATGATCTATCAGTTGTATTAGAGTGGACTTTTGCTCAGTTATCTCTCTAACTGCAGTCCCAAGTGGCCATACTTTTCTGGGGATAACTTCTCTTGGCTCTCTAATCAATTTCTCTTTTCCTTTGTGCTGATCTTTAGGTTCAACTGTTATAGGTTCAGCAGGAAGTTTGCTTTGTTGTTCATAAGATGGATGTGGAGCTTCAGTTCTGAATTTTACTCCAGTATCTAGCTCAACTTTCATCACATGCTCCATCATCCTTCTGAGTTCCCCTACTGTTCTTCCTTTAAGCTCATGAGGTTTGTAGTTATGTCCTTGTAACCAGCAAGTCATGTTGTATTTGCTCAGCTTGGCTGTGTCACAATGTCCCAACTCCTTCTTTGTGTTTTGAATTGATTGAAAGGTGCTGAAGGCTTTATAATCACAATTTGGAATCATAAAGCATGCAAGCTCAAATTCTTTTAACAGATTCTTCATCTCTGTCATGTTTAGTCTTTCAACCATGTCATAAGGGAAACCATGGTTTATAAGTGTCATGAACATGGTTGATTCAGGCCTCTCTTCAAATATGCCACTTGTAGTCAGAAGATCATCAGCCTTTGAGACTTCTTGTTTTGGAGGAGAGTCTTCTTTGATTAATTCTTCCCACTCTTTATCACTTTCATCTTTCTTTTCAGAGATAGGCTTCTCAGTAGATAGGTCTATTGAGGGGGTGTGTTCAGGAGAAGTCAGCTTTTGTTTCTTTGAAATACTTTCATTAGTTGGCTTCTTTTCAGTAGTACCAAGGTACTTTCTTTTCCTTGAGTACAAGATCATTTCTTTTGATGCCTCAGGACTTTGTTTTGTTTGAGCAGTTGAAGTCTTAGCATGAGATTCCAATGACCTGATCTTCAGTTTAAGTTGCTCAATTTCTTCTTCTTTTCTCTTTATAATGTTTGACTGAGCAGTCATAGTGCCAGATGCTTGTTCAAGTCTCTTCATGATCTTTTCTTTATCTTTCTTCTCAGACTCTGCTGACTCTTTAACCTCAGCTTCCTTGTCTAGCAGAGCATCAATGACTTCTTTATCACTTTGAGCATCTTCTCTCAGTCTCTTTATTCTTGCTTGCTGTCTTATCAATTCTTCATCCTTTTCTTTTATTATGCCCTTCAGCTCTTGTATTCTTGCCTTTCTTTTATTTGATTTGAGCACCAGCTTGTTGTACTCAGCCACCAGATAACTTTTGCTCACAGGAATGTCATCATCACTCAGATCATCTTCATTATAAGCAATCACATCAACCTGATCTGCTTCTATATCTCTTTCCTGATGCTGAGACTCAATCTCATCTTCTTTTACTTCCTCATGATCAACACTTGCTGAGCTTGACTTTGGTTCAGTGGCTTGATCTTCATGCTCTTGAAGAGTTTGTTGTTGTTGCTGATCAGTCACTGGAGAAACTTGTTCAGTTTCATTTGAATGCACAGGGGATTCAGTCTTGGATAATGACAGTTTGACTGTACTTGCTTCTGAGACTAATTCTGTCTTTCCAGTGTAGATGCTCTCAGTATCTGAATTTGGAAGTTGTTGGTAGAGTTGCATCTGAGGCTGAATTGGTGATTGGGGTTGAATGGGAGATATTGGTTCAGTATTTTGACTGGCAGGTGATTGTGTTTGGGGTGTTTGTTGTTGTTGTGGTGATAGGTGGAGGATTGGAGAGATAGGTTCTGTATTTTGGCTGGCTGGTGATTGTGTTTGGGGTGTTTGTTGTTGAGGTGATGCTTCTGGTGATGGAGTGTCTTGAGCAGAGCTCTCTTCATCAATTTCCCAAACAAGCTCTTGAGGTATGTCTGCATTAGCATCAATCACATGAGCAAACATGTCTATGTCACCTCCTTCATATCTCCCTGAGATTTTGTTCAGCACAGATCTGCCAAGGTGTGCTTGGATAAACACACCACCCTCCACAGATGTTCCAGGCAGGTCTGCATTAATGATGAGCTGAATGAACCTTGGAAACATATACATCTTATCAGCCTTCTGTACTCGAATGTGATCACACAAACAATTAAAGATGTACTTTGAGTAGTTGTAGGTCCTTCCCTCAAAGATGCCAATGATACCAGATGATATATGTCTTGAAAATCTGTCAAGCCCAGATTTTCTGTTTGACATACACTTCAGATAAGTGTGACACAAAAATCTTTATGGCTTACAGAGTCTTCCCTTCTTGATTTCTCCCTTTTCAAAGTCTCCATCATACCCCATTAGGAGAAAAACCTTTTCTATGTATTCATTATCAAATACATCAGGGTGTCCAACTTCAACATCTCCCAGTTCTAGTACCCTTCTTATTGTTTCTTCGTCTATTCTCAGCCTTCGATGCTTTACTTCTGCAATAATTCCTTCATCATCTTCTTCTATATGTGCAAAATTCCAGAAATCACTGATATGCGAGCGATAAATCGTTGGCTCTGCAGATAGTGCATAGAATACCCTTGATCTTCTCAAATATCTCATAATTTCTTGACATCCTTCTGACACAGGATCGTCAGGGTTCAAGAAAGCACACACATTATGCTCTTTTGCAAATCGTTGATCCATCTGTTCATAAGAAAAGACTTCGTTAGAATCACATTATTGATATAAGAATACGAACAGTTGTGAGATAAAACAAGAATCAACTTGTTCATTCTTGATGATTACGACATGTTTTACCTTAATAAACGCTGATTAAGAACACAGATATATGTTTGCTTAAGGTTTGATTTGGTAAATTTTGAATGTTGAGAAAGTGGGAAAAGTTTGTTGAGTGAGATTTTCTAGGTCTGAAAAAGTGAGCTGAAAAAGTGAATAATGCATTTGACAAGTCAAATCTCTTTATTTATACCCTCAGACATATTAATTTTCTCGGATTTATTCAGTGGGTCCCACATTGTACTCTTCCGTAGAAGTAATTTCACATTAATTGTGTGATCCACAATTTACTCTTCCGTAGTACATCTACGGATCAACAACTTCTACTGTTATTGATCTTTATTTATCCGTAGTTTACCAATCTACGGATAAACATTAATATACTAATATTGATTTACACACAGTTGTATGTATGGCCCAACTCCATTGGTTGAACCAATTATTGCTATAGGACCTCGTTGGCTTTGTATACATGACAATTTAGTACAAGAAAATTTAAAATAAATTTCATGTAACCAACGGCTAAGGTGATGCTCAGGTTTCAATTTCTTCAAATTGATAAAGATATAGACATTGCTGCTGCTGATATAGATGCTTTTTCATGAATTCTACTCCCCCTAAATTTGTGATTAATGATGAACTTAAGCATTTATCATAAATTTCTTTAAGAGGAATAACATAAACTCTAAATATATGATAATGATCAGATGCACTTAAGATGGGATCATACTATAATGCTAAGCCTCTTCCTGATTAGTTATGTTGTATAGTTGATGCTAGAACAAGTTCTGATTGCAAGTATATTGTCCTTATAAATCCATACAAGAGCTCATGTATCAACTAGGCTTGCTGTTTATCATGTTTTATTGTTTTAGAAATAACTATCATGGACTTCACATTTGATTCACAAAGGTGTTGTCCTCCCTTTGTAAGTCAAATCATCATTTTTTCACACTTAAGACTATGTACTTTAAATTATAATAGCTATCTTGAGATGTATTTGGCATCTCATTGATGCGACTTGTGGATTAAAGCTCAGGATAATATACAGTTGATCACTTAGGATTCTTTTGAGAGCTTTAGATATGATCATCATCAGGTCACCAGGTCTTTACTCACGTAAAACAGAGGTGCCTTTAACCCAGGTCTTTGTTCACACAAAACAGAGGGATGATGATGAGCATGATCTTTTCACCTTTGATACTGATATTCAGTATGGTGATCATACACCCAGGTCTTTGTTCACACAAAACAGAGGAGTATGATTTGCAAAGATAGATAGTATAAAGTGTTTACATAGTGTGTTCAGATGAATGATTTGATCACATTAGGATAAGACTCACTTTGTTTTCTCAAAATGAAGTTTCCCACAGACAATTATGACAATATTATGTTTTGCAAGCACTAAGATTTGTTTCCACTCAAGTTGAACCTACTCACATATCAAGAAACTTGTTGAGATATATTGTTATTTGTTTATGCAGAAATAGGCAAAGCTATAGTTTACTATCATTTCCCATGCATAAGGCATACTGATGCATTATTGCACACAGCATGTTGTTTGTTTGGACTTGATTTAATCTAAGTTAATCATACCTAGAGACTCAATCAGAAAATTAAATCTGACTGAATCAAAGGCTTTAGTGAATAAATCAGCAAGCTGATTTGATGTATCCACTTTGACTAACTTAATCAATCCCTTTTCTGAGCAATCTCTCAGAAAATGATACCTAATCTCTATATGTTTTGTTTTACTATGTTGCACAGGATTAGCAGTTATAAACATAGCAGCAGAATTGTCTATATAGATTGAAGTTTGAAGAAAGTTGTAACCATAGTCAAGCAATTGGTTTTGTAACCAAAGTACTTGAGAACACCCGGCTGAAGCAGCAATGTACTCAGCCTCAGCTGTGGATACAGAAACATTTGTTTGTTTCTTGCACTGCCATGACACTAGCCTGGGTCCAATGAATTGACATCCACCGGTTGTTGATTTTCTATTGCTGTTACATCCACCATAGTCACTATCTGAGTATGAGTAGAGTGTAAAGTCTCCATCCTTGGGATACCATAGACCAAGTCCTGGTTTTCCCTTGAGGTATCTGAAAATTCTTTTGACAGCATTGAGATGAGACTCCTTTGGATCAGATTGGTACCTAGCACAAACACACACAGCAAACATAATATCAGGTCTACTGGCAGTTAAGTACATAAGTGAACCTATCATGGATCTAAATAATTTTGATCAATAGATTTTCCAGTGGGGTCAGGAGCAATTTATCATTGTTGATGCTGGTGTTTTGCATGAGGATACTTCAGCAAGATTGTATTTCTTCAGTATTTGATGTATGTATTTTTCTTGATTGATGAATATTCCGTCTGCTCTTTGATGAACTTGAAGGCCAAGGAAGAATGTTAATTCACCCATTGAGCTCATCTGAAATTCAGATTTCATCAGTTCTTCAAAATTCACACACAATCTCTTATTTGTTGATCCAAATATAATGTCATCAACATATACTTGAACTACTAAGAGATCTTGATGTTCTTGTTTGAGAAAGAGTGTCTGATCAATAGTTCCTCTTTTGTAGCCATGCTTGAGTAAGAAAGATGATAGTGTTTCATACCATTTTCTTGGTGCTTGATGAAGACCATATAAGGCTTTATCTAGTTTGTATACCCTGTGAGGATAATGAGGATCTTCAAATCCGGGGGGTTGAGACACATAAACTTCCTCATCAATTTTCCCATATAAGAATGCACACTTGACATCCATTTGATACACAGTGAATTTCTTGTATGATGCATATGCCAAGAACACTCTTATTGCCTCAATTCTTGCAACTGGTGCAAAAACTTCATCATAATCTATGCCTTCTTCTTGAGTGTATCCTTGTGCTATCAACCTTGCTTTGTTTCGGACAATAATCCCTCTATCATCCAGTTTGTTTTTGTATAGCCATCTAGTTCCAATAGGATGTTGACCTTCAGGTAAATCAACAAGACACCATACTTTTTGCTTTCTGAACTGTTGAAGCTCTTCTTGCATAGCTTCAATCCAGCTATTGTCTTTTAATGCAGCTGTAATGTTAGGAGGCACCACTTGAGAAAGAAAACAGTTGAAAAGACAAAGGTTGGCTGTACCACTTTGGCTTCTTGTAGTTCTCTTGTCAGGATTTCCAATGATATTGTTAAGTGGATGAGTCTTATGAATTCTCATAGATGGAGTTGACTCAACTGGAATGGATGATTCCAGATTAGTCATTTCCATTGCCTCTGACTGATTCATCTCAATTTGAGAATTCAAGAAATAATCAAATTGAGCTACAGTAGTATCTCCAGTTGGATTTTGCTCTTCCGCAGTAACTTCTGCGGAAGTAGTTTGTTCTTCCGTAGGAGTTGTTCTTGATACATTTTGGTCTTCCGAAGGAAGTTCTCCGGATACATGCTGATCTTCCGAAGGAACTCCGGATGCATTTTGTTTTCCGAATGAATTTCTCCTGATGCATGCTGTTCTTCCGAAGGAACTCCTGATGCATGTTGTTCTTCCGAAGGAACTCCTGATGCATGTTGTTCTTCCGAAGGAACTCCTGATGCATTTTGTTCTTCCGCAGGAATTTCTCCGGATGCATGCTGTTCTTCCGAAGGAACTCCTTGTTCAGTTCCACATGTAATATCTGCTTCTGCTGAAGTATTGTCACTTGAAGATGGATGTATCCTTGGGGGATCAGCAGATAAAGTTACTTCAGTCATAACAGGTGGAACAAACGGATAGCATACTTCATCAGAACCTGCATTTGTCAAATGATCATAGTTAAAAGATTTAGACAATGCATCTATGTCAAATAACCATGATGAACCTTTAACTGACTTAGTGAATACATTTTCATCAAAAGATACATTAGGGGTCTCTTCCACAATGTTATGCTGTGGAATATACACTCTATATGATTTTGATGTTGAAGAATATCCAACAAAAAACCATCATATGCTTTTTCTGAAAATTTTCCTAATGACTCTTTTATGTTCAAAACAGTTACTTGACATCCAAATACTCTTAGATATCCTATGTAAGGTTTTCTTTTAAATAGGAGCTCATAAGGAGTTTTGTTATGTTCTTTGACAATTAATGTTCTATTTTGAACATTGCATGCAGTATTCACAGCCTCAGCCCAAAAGGTAATAGGTAGTTGTGAATCAGCTAGCATTGTTCTTGCTGCTTCAATGAGAGTTCTGTTTCTTCGTTCAGCAACTCCATTTTGTTGTGGAGTCCTTGGTGCACTGAATTGTCTTGCAATACCTTTGCTCCTGCAAAAAGAATCTATTTCAAAGTTAACAAATTCAGTACCATTATCACTCCTGAAAATTTTGACTTTTGTATCAAGTTGATTCTCAATCTTGATGACAAAGTCCATTAATGTTTCTGATGTTTCACTCTTTTGTTTTAAGAAAAAGACCCATGTAAATCTAGTGAAATCATCAACTATCACCAAACAATATTGCCTTTTTCCAATGCTCATGACATTGGTTGGACCAAAAAGATCCATGTGAAGCAATTTGAGTGGTGTAGTATTAGTATTGATTGTTTTTGGTTTATGTGACACTCTGTGTTGTTTTCCTTTGTAACAAGAAGAGCAATGAGTTGAGCAATGGAACTCTTTATTTGGTAATCCAATGACCAGGTCATGTTTCACCAATTTATTCATGTTTTTCATGTTAGAATGAACAAGTCTTCTATGCCATAATTGTGACAAATCTTCTGAAAGTTTAGATATAAGACAAGTTTCATGTTTTGTGAGAGAAGTGTTGTTCATATCCAAGACATAAGTGTTTCCTTTTGTTGCTGCTTTGAGGAGAATCCAATCTTCTGGGACAATAAATCCTGGCTTAAGAATGTAACAGTTAGTGTCATCAAACAATGTAGTGTAGTTTTGATCACAGATTTGAGATACACTAAGTAAATTATACTGTAAGTTTTTACAGTAATTTACTTTATCAAATTTAAATACACCATTAGTTATCATTCCTTCACCAACAATTTTACCTCCCTTTTTATCCCCACCAAATGCCACATAAGAAGCATTTTTATGTTTGAAATCATGGAGAAGAGAACAGTTTCCTGTCATATGCCTGGAACAACCACTGTCAACATACCACATGTTGTCAGCTCTCCAATATTGTTCCTGCAATCAGAAAAGAAAATCAGTTAGAAGTGACAACCCAAGTCTTAGTGATCTTGGGTTTGTCAACAGGATCTAAAACAGTTACTCTTTCATGAATATTTTTTGAAGTTTCAGTTTCAGATTTGATTGATTCATTCTGATTTGATTTAGATGAGGATGATTCTGCTGAATGGGATGTTGATGAAGTAGATTCATGATTCATATTTTCTGCTTTACTTAGATCAACTTCATTTGCTTGAGTCTTTTGTTTTGATAATGAACCTTTAAATGTCTCACTATCTTTTGTTTTTGAAAGAGGTATATGAATGCCTTTTTCAAATTTATCAAAGAATGAATCATCATCCTTTGATTCCTTGTCTGACAAATCCACTCTTTTGTGTGGTGTTTTTGACTGCTGGAAAGATGGTCTTTTCCTCAGTATATTAACACTTGATGATGATTTGTCCTTTGGTTTTGCCTTTGATTTTTGTTCATGCTTCTTCAATTTTGAACCCTTTGCAGAATCCGTAGATTGGGAATCTGATTCAGATTTGTCTGATTCTTTCTTCTTTGAGCCTTTTGTCTTGTTCTTTTTGTTGAAATAACATTCCTGTGTGGAATGATTATTTTTGTTGCAAATAGAACAATATTTGTTGAAGTAACAATCAGCAGTCATATGATTGTTCATATTGCAAATAGAATAATAGCTGCTGAAGTAACAATCTTCAGTGTTGTGATTTTTCATGTCACACCATTTGCAATACTTTTCTTCTGATTCTTTCTCAGAATCATTCCTTTTGTTTGCTGATTTTTGTTGTGGCTCTTTCTTCTTTAGCTTTGAATGTGCTTCACCTTTTTCAATTTTGTGCACATTTTGATCGTTTGGGGCTGAATTTCTCTTCCGTAGATCAGCAGCTGAAGTTTTCTTGTTCAGTTGATGATCTGCTGATGCCTTTTTCTTTCCTTTGAATTTTCCTCTTTCCTTAGTGATGACAGACTCATCAGTCAATTTCTTGGAGGATTCTTGCATACTTAGTTCTTGAAGACCTTCATTCAATTGAGCTATCCTCTTGCAGATGGTCTTCAACATGTTTCTTTGTTTAGGAGGGTATGGCAACTTTGTTTCTTCGAGCACTTTTGGAATATGGGCTTTCAGTTGAAAATTTTTACCAGTGCTTGTTTGATCAACATCATGTTCATCAGAATCATCCAAGTCATCACACTTATCATACTCAAATTCTGAATCATTTTGATCTAATGATTCTGATTCAGATGATTCAGTTTCACTCACCTCAGCTTTATCATTAATTTTAGTTTTAGTTGAATCTTTTTCGAACTTAGTGCTAGGCACAAAATGATTTGACAGAGTGTTTGTCATTGTTGTAGGTAAGGATGTGTAATTATCATTTATAGGTGGTGCAACCGCATTATAACCCAACCCAGACCTTTTCTTTGATTCAATATGAGAAGTTAGTAATTTCTCATATTGCTGAGATGATAATTGAAACTTCTGAAGTTTCACTTCAGTTGATGCATGATCAGCCATGGATTTTGTTAAGGAAGTGGTCAAATGCTCAACTTGGGCTTTTAGGCTATAATTTTCAGAAACAAATTTTTCTAAATCCTTTTGCAAAGAATTAATTTTTATTTGATATAATTTATGTTCTCTAACATGAGATTCATTCAAAATCATTGTTTCTTTTACTTTATCAGCCAACTGTTGAGCATGGACTCTATATCGTTCAACTTCCTCAACACAAGTTGATGAACACAATCTTTCTTTTACCTCTTTTGCCATTGGTGGAACTGTTTGATCCATATGGGCCATCAGTGCTTGATTT
The DNA here is from genome assembly GCA_025215565.1 of Flaveria ramosissima. NCBI lineage: Eukaryota > Viridiplantae > Streptophyta > Magnoliopsida > Asterales > Asteraceae > Flaveria > Flaveria ramosissima. Next base: position 16,322,948 of record CM046032.1, on the reverse strand, counting down.
TCTTCCAAAACTTCCTTCTCATACAAACTCCAGTCACACGTTCCATCTTGAAGTATGATCAGCCCTGACTCCTTTGAGTTACTTGGTCCTGCTGATTCTTTGGTGGCTGGTGGGGAAGCATTGATCAGTTGAGATTGCTTGTGCAGAGGTCTTTGAGAAGATTGTTGATTTGCTTGAATCTGATGTTGTTGATGCTGCTGATGTTGTCTCATCTCTGGATAAGACTGTTGATTGCATTCTCTTGAGAAATGTCCATAGAGATTGCATTTGTAGCATCTCACTTTTGATTTGTCAACACCAATCTTTGATGTTTTGCTTGCTGAAGCCAAGTTCTTATTTCTCCTGAGATATTGCTTAGCTCTATAAGCAATCATGGCCATCTGCCATTGTAGATCCATCTCTTCCACTACATCTGGAGGTAGTTCTTCTAAGTCTTGTTGGCAGATATTGGCTGATGTTAGAGAGCTTCCCAGATATGCTTGAAAACTTGAGCTAAAAGCTGCAAAGGCTGCTCTTTGTTCTTCAGAGTCCAATATCACAGTTATTGGTTCTGACTGATTTGCTGAAAAGGAAGACTTAGTTGTTGCTGCAGTTGTATCTTGTCTATCAGTAGTTCTTCCTTTATTCTTCTGCTGCTTGTCTTGAGATGATTTCTTTGAAGGTTTTGAAACATAGAAGCTAACTTCCTCCTCATCATCACTCCTAGCACAAGAGTTATCACTTTCATTGTTTGAAATAAAAGCACTTCCTACATTATTTGTTTCTTTGAAGTGATAGGGTGAGACATGAGTTCTCACACTCTTGTTTCTTGATTTTTCGTCCATTTCAAGAGCTTCCACTTTTGCAACCAGAGTATCTAATCCAGTAGCTTTCAGATCTATAGTGTTCTTGAACATGGACACAGTATGCTTCCAACTTTCTGGCAAAGTGTGGAGCATTTTCTTGTTTAATTCCTCACTAGTATACTTCAACTCTAGAATATTCATCTCAGCGACTAACTGCATGAATCTATGAAGTTGCTGAGGAATTGATTCACCCTCAATATGATGAAAAGTTTCATATTGTGATCTGAGGGTGTCTCTCCTTATACTTCTTATCTCATCACTCCCTTCGCAGAGAGTGTGAAGAATCTTCCATAAGGAGTGAGCTGTTTTATAGTTCTCACACCTGATTAATATCTCTTCAGGTAAAGCCATACTAAGCAGACTGTATGCTTTTATATCGACTTTAACCTTTTTGACATCATCAGGTGATAGATCTTTTGTACTGATTGGTTGATTTTTGTCATTATAATCCGGCCCAAGAGTGGGTGGAATATAAGGACCTTCAGTGATGGAAATCCACAAGTCAGAATCAGTATAGTTTACATGATTCCTGAACTTGATTTTCCACGACTTGAAATCTGCTTTTGTTTCCAACTTCGGGGGTTGGTAAGATGAACCACTGAAGTTGCTCATGATGTTAACAAGATCTACTATTCAATTGATTTGAATATAGAAACAGGTTAATTAAAAACGATTGCTGTTAAGCGAAATCAAACACAATTAAAACACAACTAACACTGATAGATCAATTGATCTAAATCAATGAGCACTTTGCTCTGATACCACCTGTGATTCCAAGGATCGTCAACAGGAATTATCAGTGTGAATCGATGTCAAGTCAACGTTAGCGGAATTAACGTTGATTTGGTTTAATTGTGTTTAAGCAACTTTAAATATCAATGAAATATCAAGAACACACGAAACAAAACACAATTAATGATTAATCAATATTTTATTATAATGTGTTGGTGATTACAAAAGAATGAATGTACGATATCAATGAATGCTATGATTTTGTATATGTTTTTGATGATCGAAAGACTTTTGATGATTGTTGTATTGCTATTGCTGTTCTCAATCAATCAATCGTCTGACTCAATCGTGCTTGAATCGAAACCTAGGATCCATATTTATAGACAAAGATGTTTCAGTTATAGGAAACACCGGATCTCTTGGGATTTGATTTGTTTCTGATAAGGAATCATCGGATTTCTCGGGATTCGTATAACCGCCTTGTTGACTTGTTGACTTGTTGACTTGTAACACTTGTATTATGCAAGTGTTTGGACTCCGCAGAAATATTGTCTTCCGTAGATGTCTTGTTCTTCCGCAGATGTTTTGTTCTTCCGCAGCATTTCTTGAAATTCACTTGGAACTCCAGTTGATTTGTTCATCCGTAGATGATCTTCGGATGTTTTGTTACTTGTAAAATATATATCTACGGAAGAACGAAATGTTCATCCGTAGATGTTTCTTACACTTGGTCAATTTCAGTAATTGACCAAGTATTATGTTTGTACCTGCAGCCAAGCATAAATCAACACATATATAAATGGGTTAACCTATATATTTAATGCATACACAATAATGAAGTACAAAAGTTCATTACAGATATTAATTCAAGTACTAAGCCTATACATAATGACTAGATCTACTGTTTCTAGACCTAACAATACAAAAAATCAAAAAGCTGATCTTTTCACAAAAACATTTGATAAACCTCGTTTTTGTGAATTGATTTCTATGCTTGGGTTAATATCTTTTTAAATTTTCATTTTCTATTTCTTTGATATTAAAAAAAATAAAAAAATAAAATTAACTTATAATAATAGAAATATGAAAATAAAAATTTGGAGGAGTAATATCATTATTCTGAGATCGGAATTTAACATGATGAGAAATGATTGTATATTCTCTAAGTATTTTTATTTACATGACCGGTACTTCTATGAGAAATGATAGTAACTGTTACTGGATTCTGTTTCACATTTTAAAAAAAAGAAAATGGATCAGATTCTTTAACTATATGCTTGATAGACTCAGCCTGATGAATGAAGTAGACAGCAGCTTTATGATTAAACTAAACATCATGCTTAAGAATGTCTGGATTTACTCAATCGTTTTGGATTGCACAAAAACTGAGTCCTGACAAAAATTGGATTGAGAATGAATCTTTCGTTCATTTTGCTTTGTTATGTCATCATCCGCTGCTGGTATGTTTGGTGTTAAGATGTCTTGTGTCTGTGCTTATCTCCTCTGCTGTACGTGAGTACTGACCTGGAGTGATGATCTCCTCTGCTGTACGATAGTACTGACCTAGAGCTCTCATCAGCACATGTTCAAATGGTTATCTCCTCTGTTATACGTGAGTATAGATCTGGAGCTCTCACCATTTTGATATAATTATGTCAAATCATCTTATCGATGAATTTCCCTCAGAATGAAATATTCTGTTTATAATCATTTGCACACTAATGCACAAGCCTTGTTCTATGAAGCTTGATTCATAATTCAAGAAATCCTGAGGTTGGGTGAGGTTTTTACCAAATGATTGTGGGGTCTTAGCATTCTAAAGCATCTAATCGAACCTTAAATGAATCATAAGCTGTTGGTTGAAAAAGGATAAGGCATGAGTTTAAGTGGACAATTATATCAGCAATCGTTATTGATTTGTTCTAATTTCAGTTGTTTCTGTGCAGATTGTGATCAGATCTTGTATTCAGTATGATCTCATGACTGGTAGATGATTTTTGATCATCTTTATGTTCTAAAATATTTAGATAATGTGATCTCTGATTATTTTAGATCTCATTATGTGATGTGCTTCCTTTGAGTAAAATAATAAAAATATTATATAAAAAAATAAAATATAAAATATAAAAAATATATAAAAAAAATAATAAAAAATAATAAATAATAAAAAAAGGGGTGCGAAATTATTCTTTCGCTAATAGTTTCGCAAAGCGAAACTGCAATTTCGCTAGGTTTGCTAATAAGTTGTTAACCAGTTATCTCCTAGCGAAATTACAGTTTCACTGGACGAAACTGTAAATTCGCCTGACGAATTTATAGTTTCGCTGCCTGCGAAACTATTTGCTATATAAGTCATGTTTGCGAAATTTCTCTCATAATTTCGCAAAATCGCTCAGTTTTACTCTTAGGGTTTTTCCGTAACTTTATTGGCGATTTTGATTTGTGTTAGTGTTTTGGACTGATTGTTAGTGATATTCGCTTCGTATGTGAGTTTCGAACCTTGATTCACCCTTTAATCTGGTTAAAATCATCTACAATTAAGTAATCTGGATTGTGACTCTTCGGTGGGTTCGCTGTTCGTTCAGCGAAACTACTGATTCCTCTGCGAAATTGAACGAAAGTTCACCTCTTTTCAGCGAAACTGTAAAGTTATGCTGTCCGGGCGAACTTAACAATTTCGCTATATTTTCTTTTAATTTCGCAATGTCTGGTCTTTAACTTGCACAGTTTCGCTTGTTCTTGTTTTCTTTAGGACAGCGAAACTAATTTGTAATAGCGAAACTAAATTAATACTTGGTGAAACTAATTGCGAAACTTCTTTAATTTATACTAATCTTGTTGAAATTGCCTTTTGTTCTGCGAAAATAACAAGTTTCAATGAGCGAAATTATAGTTTCGCTTGTCGAAACTGTTTGTTTTCTTTGTCGAAATTGTCTTTGATTCAGCGAAACTATCATGTCTTAGTGAGCGAAACTATTGTTTCGCTTGCCGAAACTGATTGTTTCTTATGTTTTTGTCTTATTTTCTTATTTTCAGTATTTCTCATTCAAATTTAATTGTTTTTCTTTTCAGGTTATCATGGCAAATCTCAAATTTGATGAGAGGAATAACATCACTGCCATTTTAGACGATACTCTTCCGAAGGCAGCCGGATTTCGTGACTGTATTAGATGGCTTCAGAGATCACCTATTGCATATGCTATTTCTCACTCACCTACTATTTATGATCTTCATATTAGAGATTTTTGGAGATCAGCAGAATACGACACTAGAGGAGATGTACAGAGAATCACAGCTAAAGTGATTGATCATGATGTGACTATTACTGCTGAGAGGGTGTCTAGGATTCTTAGACTAGATGATGATTCTGGTGATGAAGTGGATATGACAGAGTCTGAAGTGTTTCAAGCTTTCAGACGAATGGGGTATGAGGGACCAGCTTTTGGTTCAAGGAAAGAGATTAAAAAGTCTTTCTTATCTAAGGAGTGGAGATATATAGCTCATGTTTTTATTATGTGCTTAGATCACCGTAAGGGTGGATCCGATGGACTTAATCTTGATTGGGCCAAAGCTATGGTGTTATGTTGTAAAGTGGAGAAGGCAAACATTGCTAGACTGATCTTTGCATGTATGGCAGAGAATGTGATGGCTGTGAAGAAAGACAAATGGTTGCTATACCCTCGCTTTCTTCTGATGATTTTTGATGATCTTATTCCTGATGTTCCTAAACATGGTGAAGTCAAGAGACTAGTGCAATGAACCCTCGGATATTTGCTGATTGCTGTGCTATCCGTCATGATTTCAGTGGTAAAATCACCCATCTTTGGGAGAATATGTATCCTCGAGAATGCTGGAATTATATCAGACGGGTCGATGAATCTGAAAGCAAAAGGGCTGAAGAAACAAGGGTGCAACAAGCTGATGCAACTAAGAAGAGGAAGAGATATGCAAAAGAAAAAGATTATGATTTTGAAGAAGATATTGATGCACAAGCAGAGGAGATCAGGGTAGAGAAAGAACGGAGATCTAAAAAGAAAACTGACTTTGTTGAGCCTGAGCGGAGAACAAAACATCGACATGAGGGATTTACAGCCAGGAGAGAGGGTAGTGCGGGTCTTGATGAGGATATGATTCGTAATCTAAATACTTCATTGGCAAATGAGTTGAGTATGATCAAGACTAAACTGACGAATCAGGAGATTAGAGAAAGACAGAAGGATGAGGTAATTGAAGGAATGCAAAGGATATTGGTTGACCAGAATAAACTGATTAAGAGATTGTTTGAGGAGATTACCCAGATGAAAGCTGCAGCCAGCCTACCTAGTCAACTGACTCAATCTGAGTTAGATGATTTGACTGATACATCTAAGTACTCATTCTTGAATGTGGGTACTTCATCTAAGGTAGGAGAGGGCGCTTCTGGAGCAGCTAATACTGAAGAAGGGGAACAGGAGATCCTAAGAGAGGATGCTGGAAGGAATGAGGATGATGATATTATTGAGGCTGGGTTTGTTAGCTTACAGTTTGATTTTGATAAGGACATTGTTGGTGAAGAAGTGGTTGTTACAGCTACCACTGAGGGAGTGTCTGATAAAGGAAAAGGTTTGGTTGATGAAGATGAGGAGGATGAACAATTGGTAGATTATGATTCTGAACCAAAATTTTATGAAGTTGATGAGCGACCACTGGTTTATGTTGCTAAGAAGAGAGAAGATGAAGCTGATGTGTTTGAGATGGACAAGAATGATTGGTTGGTGAAGGAAAAGGAGGCTGAAGAACTTACTCCTTTATTTCAAAATATAGAAGGTTTAAACAGGAAAAAAGCAGATAAGAAGATAATAAGTTGGTGCTACAATCCTAGCTTAAAGATGTTTATGATCAAAAGAAGAGGAGGAAATATCAGCTACATGCTTAAGAGGAAGGCTTTTAAGACCTTGCCCAAATGGGTTTTGAGACGGTTGGCAACTTTGCCTTTGATTAATGCTCATTTAAGTGAAAGGGCATTCTTTCTTGAGAAGGAAATCAAAAATGGACTTAATGATAATTTTGAGTCATTTGGATACATGAAGGCTGAACGAAAAAGGTCAAAGAAAGATAAAGATTGGGAGATAGGAAAAGGAAGGATTGTATTGAGAGTCAAACCACCAAAGACTGTAAATAGGGTAAGATTGGCTGATCCTCTTCCCCAACAGTTACAGGACTTTGAAAAGTGGTTTTATGATAATAATACTGGAGAGGCGGTGATTAGAGCTAAACACGGAAAAGAGTTTAGGGTGTTTGACCCGATGGAGTTATTTAGCTTCAGTGATGAAGATCTTTTGATTCTTTGTGAAAATCACATTAAGGCTGGGGCTGGAGAGGAAACAAGAAAAGAGGCCAGTCTATTTATGAATGTGGCAAACAAAATAAGAGGAGTACGGGCGGAGGTTAAGAGTTTAGCTGAAAAGGTGAGAGCACAAGATGATTTTGCCATGGATGTTCAAGATATGACCAGGCAGTTTGCAAAGGCTAGTGGTCATTCTGAGGAAGCTAGTGATGCAGGAACGAACCTTGGAGGATCAGTGGCTGAAGCTTCTGAAGATGTTGCTGCGGGAGGTGATGAAGATAGATCAACAGCAGCAAAGGAAACCGGAGCCGACAAGTCAAATCAAGAGAAGTGAAGATAGTGAGGTCCAACCTAGGGGGAGTATTGAAGATCATGTTAGGTTGGACTCACTTTAGTATAGTTGTTTACTTTACATTGTAATAGGACTTTTGTTAGTTTCATTTTGTATTTTCTTAGTAATTAGCAGTTTTGGCAGTCCAGCGAAACTGTGAGCGAATCTATACATTCGCTCACAGTTTGCTGTTTTGGTTTACCCGGCGAACTTGTGTTCTGCCGGGCGAAACTATAGTTTCGGCATGACAGTTTCTCCTGTAGTGAAACTATCAGCGAAACTATGACTGCTATATATACAATTGTCATTTCATTTTGTATGGTAAGCTTGCAAAACCCTAATCGTGGATTTCTGTTGCAAGCTACCATTTCTAAGCAGTTTCTTCATTGAAATACTATTGTGCTTGTTGTTATTGAGTGATATTGTTCATTTGAGTATCAAATATGTCTTGATTCATCTTATACATTCTCAATTGTTGTTGTTTTCTTGAGTGTTTGATATTGATCAAATTATCATATCAATTGTATTGTTCATCGATCACATGGACCAACAACTCCATACACTTCATATCATGTTTGATCATTTCAACTTATGACTTATTGATCAAGTATGGAGTATACATTCATCAACAATCACATGACAAATGACAACTTCATAAGTTAAAAGTTGATAAGCACTCACACCAAGTTGAAAAACCTTGAAGTTCTTGGATGCAGCAAATGCCAGGAATATCCTAACAGCTTCTAATCTTGCTACAGGAGCAAAGACATCAGTGTAGTCAATCCCTTCTTCTTGTGTGTATCCTTGAACAACTAGTCTTGCCTTGTTCTTGATGATAATGCCTCTATCATCCTTCTTATTCCTAAACACCCATTTGGTTCTAATGGTAGTCTTCCCATGAGGAAGAGGACAAAGGTTCCAAACTTTTTGCCTTTTGAATTGAAGCAACTCTTATTGCATAGCTTCAACCCAACTTCCATCCTTTAAAGCCTCATCAACTTTCTTTGGCTCTATTTGGGATAGGAAACAAGAGTGAAGACAAACATTTGCTTCATGGGTTTGTCTTCTTGTTCTTACCCCTGTGACAACATCTCCAATGATGTTTGTGGTGGGGTGAGACTTGTGAATCCTAAGCTGAGGGATCACAGCAAGTTGCTGAGAAAGATCCAAATTTGAGAAATTTAGATCTGGCATAGTTGATTCACCCTCCACAGCACCACACTTATCAAGATTGACTTGATCCAATGAGTGTGTGACATCATTGATGTTGTCATCTATGGTGTGGTTATTAGCATCAAGGAATTCTTGATCACTTTCACCATCACCATTGTTTTCTTCCACAATTGAGGTATCTTTATCTGGTTGTGGAGCCTCTGAGCTAGAATTTGAAGGCATCCCAGATGTATCAGCTGAATTTGTCATTGTAATGCTGATAGAAACCTCATTTGCTGAAGCAGTTCCAACTGGAGCTGGAGATGTATGAGTTGAAGGTCTTCCTAGCTCAAATCTTGGATCAAGATCACCTGTATTTAAATTTTCTGCAGATCCTGAAACATTCTCACAAGATTTGTTAAAACAGTTGGTAACTAAATCAAGATCAAATAGCCAATCAGGACCAGAACCAGCCACACAGGGTGTGTGTTCATTGAAAGTCACATTGGCTGACTCCTCAACAATTCTAGTTCTGAGATTGTATACTCTATAAGCCTTATCTTGGGAAGAGTATCCAATGAAGTGTCCATCATCTGATTTCTCAGCAAACTTGGCAATTTGATCTTTGGTATTCAAGATGGTGCAAGGACATCCAAATGACCTGAGAAAACCAATGAAAGGTTTTCTCTTGTGCCAAAGTTCATAAGGAGTCTTACCATGTGTCTTAACTACTAAAACTCTGTTTTGCACATAGCAAGCAGTATTTACTGCCTCTGCCCAGAAGGTGATGGGTAGTTTAGAGTCAGACAACATAGTTCTTGCAGCTTCAGTTAGTGTCCTGTTTCTCCTCTCAACAACACCATTTTGCTGAGGAGTCCTGGGAGCATTATATTGTCTTGTAATACCTTTTTCATCACAAAATGTATCAAGGATTTGATTCTTGAATTTAGTCCCTTGATCACATCTTATGGTTTTGACCTTGTGATCACTTTGATTCTCAATTTTTAAGATGAAATTCTTTAGAATCTCAGAGGTCTCATCCTTAGTTCTAAGCAAGAAAACCCAAGTGAATCTTGTAAAATCATTTGTGATCACCAAACAATAAGAGGTCCTTCCTAGACTCATTACACTGGTGGGGCCAAAGAGATCCATATGTAATAAGTGTAGGGGAGTAGTGATGGAGTTCCTTTCCTTAGGCTTGTGAGATACCTTATGTTGCTTCCCTTTCAGGCATGCAACACAATGATCATCACTTGTAAACTCTTTCTTTGGCATTCTAGTTACCAAATCATGTTTAATTAGTTTATTCATATTCTTAAAGTTTACATGGCACATTCTTTTATGCCATAGGAAGGACTCATCACTATTGGCATTAGACAGAAAGCATGAAACTTCTCCAGAGGGAGATGTTTCTTGCAAGTCCATCTTGTACATGTTCCTTTTCCTGGGGGCTCTAAGCAGAATGTGCTCATGAGGAATGACCACTCCAGGCTTGAGAACAATGCACTCATGCTCAGTAAAGAGCATGTTATGACTCCGATTACAAAATTAGGATACACTCAGAAGATTGTACCCAAGCTCCTTGACAAAGTTTACCTTTTCAATGCTGAGCTTACCATTTGTGACCTTGCCCCTTCCAGAAATGTAACCACCTTCATCTCCTCCAAAAGCAACTAGTCCTCCATCAATCCTCTCAAAGTTATGGAATAGTGACCTATTGCCTGTCATGTGCCTGGAACAGCCACTGTCAATGATCCAGACATTCTTGTTTGTCTTGAGCTGTTCCTGCATAAAGAAAATGATTAGTTACATTTGGAAACCCAAGCCTTACTTGTCTTGGGCTCACTAAGTATAATAGAAGGTAATGCAACATTAATAGATCCTATGGTTGTGCTAGAAGGATCTTGAGCTGTTATTGATGGAGAAACTTTAGTCACTTGGTCTTTCTTAGACTTCCACACCATCTTTGGAGTCTTGGACTTGACCTTCAAAACTTCAGAAGCTTTTGGGACTTCGGAAGTTTTGATGACTGAACCTTCAGAAGATTCTACAGTCACTGCAGCAGACTTCAGTGCTTCGGAATAATTCCTTTCTTCCGAGACCAACTTCTCTTCCGAAGGTAATTTTCCATTTGCCTTCTTCTTAGATTTGGAGCTTCTGAAGGAAACAGACTTTCTTTTCGAAGCTTCAATCTTCTTGAAACTCTTTGAAGTCTTTGTCTTGGTCATATGGACAGTACTTTTAGGATTATATGGACAATCCTTAGCAATGTGAGAGGTACTTTCACACATGACACATAACATTTTCTTCTTCACAAGAGTCTCCTTATAAGAGCAAGACTGTCTTTGGTCACGTCCCTTCTCCACCTTCATTTTTGCAGATGCTGAGACAGTTCTTATGGGCTGGGAACTGTTCTTGGAGTTTGATGGTCCAGGCTGTGCAGTAGTGGTACACAGCAGATCAGTCTTCTTCTTGGTATTGAGATGATTTGAACAAGAACCAAAATTCTTAGCTGAAGAGTTTTGGTTGATGTCTTCAGTCTTTACTACTTTAAACCCTGCAGCGATAAAAACTTGTTTCTGCTTAGAGTCAAAAGTAGCCTTGATCTCTTGAGCCTTCCTTGCTTTTCTTTTGCTCTTCCTGATCAAGTTTTTTCTCATTGACTTGGTCATCACAGTAGTCTTCTTCTCCTCAGAAGGATAGTGGCCCTTCTTAGAATCTTCCTCTTCACTCTTCTCAAAGGAATTCTTCACTATCTCTTCTTCATCCTCTTCACTTATAGGATCTATGAGAGGAAGCTCATCTTCACAAGTTCCACAAATGTAGGAGATCTTACAGAAAAGATTGTGTATGGAGGAGCTATCTCATTGGATCCTAGTCCCTGTCTATTTTGATAACACACCTTGTTGTGCAGGGATGATGATATCATGTTCTTGAAGGTCTCTTCTTCAAGAACACTCTTTTTTGCCCTGGCTTTGCTTTCATAAGCTCAGCCTGGCACTCAGTCAGCTTGGTTATGAGATCTTTGATTTGAGTCCTAAAATCTGTATGCTCATGTTTTAGAACTGAAATGGTTTTCTCTAAGTCCTCTATCTTTAGTTTATAATTATTTTCAGATTTTCTAAAATTAGATTTATGTTTAAGGACTCAAGATCAGATCTCATCTCCAAGTTATAGGACATGTATCTGTTAACTTTAGCAATGCATTCAGGAGTACAGAGATGTTCCAATACCTTGGCTTCATCATGATCTGCCATTAGTGCTTGATTTGGAGAAACATCTTCCACCTGAAAGCTCCAGTCAAAGCCTCCTTCTTCAACAGCAAAAGTAGCTTGTTGCTTTGACTTCTCATTCAGAGGGGCTTTCTCAGTGTAGTTTGGTCTGGTTTGTGCTTGGCCACCATTTGTTTTAGGTGCCTTATACTCTCTAGCAAAGTGGCCCATCAGGTTACAGTTGTAACACTTGACTTTGCTTTTATCCAAGCCAAACTTTCCACTGGTTGCATTGCTTGGAAACCTCCTTCCAGTTCTCTTGTAGAACTTCTTGGCTCTATGAGTGAGAAGAGCCATCTGCTGGACTATTTCCATATATTCCAGATCATCTGGATGGATACAATCCAGGTCTTCAAGAGTGAAAAGAGAGTTGCCACAACTTTTATCAGAAGACACAAAGGCTTGAGAAGAGCTTGTCTCTTGGAATGGGCTTCCTTGAGTGTAGTTCTCCCTGGGTGTCTCTGGGAAGGTGATGAAAGGACCCTTTGGTGAGTGGTCAGGGTAGCATATGAGATGATGTTGAGGTTCTATGCTATCCCTTTCAACCACATGCAGGGCTGAACCCAATTGATTGTTGGAGTTGCCAAATGAACCTTGCATGTTCATCTCCATCTGGTAGCCACTGAGAATCCCATATAACTCTGTCTGAGTAAGAGTTTTGAGATTTTCAGTCCTCCTGATCACCAAACAATAGTGTGTCCATTGCCTAGGAAGTGAGGACATGAACTTCCTTACAATGTCTCTGTTTTCAAGAGGAACTCCTCCATCCACAAGGGTATCCACTATCTCAACATACCTGAAGTATTGCTGAGTCATGGTTTCACCTGTTTTGAAGGTGAAGTTTTCAAACTGCTGCTTCAGGAGATCCTTCTTGTTCTCTTTGGCTTCAGAGGAGCCTTCATACATCAGTTTAAGTGCATCCCACAACTTTTTAGCTGTTTTGCACTTCTTGAAACCTCTGTACACAGAGTTTGGAAGGGCAGTTTGAAGAGCTGTCATGGCTTTTCTATCAATCTCTACTCTCTTCCTATCTTTATTAGAGTAGTTAGCCACATCTTTGGGGATCATACCAGCACCAGTAGCAGAAGGAGTGCTGGATATGAAAGGTCTATTTTCAACAGACTCCCACATTCTTGAGTCTAGAGACCTGATGAAACCTTCCATTTCATACACCAGGTATCAAAGTCATCAAGAGTGATCAGTGGGGACTTGTTCATGGTTCCAGTTTCCATATCAGTCTTTTAAATGGCTGCCATTTGAAAGTTTAGTATTTGTGTGTGTGAGGGATCTTAAGATGGTGATATCTTATATCAAGAGCCTGGAAAGCTCTGATACCAATTGCAGGACCGGTGAAGGGTGGTCACTTACAACACAACAACACAAAGAGGAGATTTACCAAACTTAATCAAAAAGTAAACTGGATTAACCACAATAATGATACTAAGAACACAAGTAATGAGTAAGAGACAGAACAAGAGAACACAAGAGATTGGGTTTCAAGGATACAGTATATTGCTTTCTCAAGTTCTATTACAAGTGTTACAAAGCATAAAGAAAGATACAAGAACATGGAATACTTATACTACAACCTACAGCCGGCTATACTTTGAAAGCCAGCTGGATACAATTGACTAGACACAAACAAAATCAATTGTAGAATCAGAAGGCATATCTGCCTTTTGACTTGTGACTATGACATGTCATAGCTCACATCCTAATATATTACAAAAAGGATAAAAGTACATAAAGTAGAAAGCATGGACTCAAGACCTCAATGTATAGTTACCAAAAGCATGGACCTTTCACCAACTCATGTAAGTTGGTGACTTTAAAGAGTTGAAGCGGAAAGGTGGTCCAGCTTTATGGTAAAGTACATCGGATAAAGGCATATCTCTAAAAGTCTTCAGAAGAAATCTGTCTTCACTATTTGGCTTCGAAAGACTTTGTCTCTGAAGCTTCGGAAGACTTCACTTTTGGCTTCGGAAGATATTGGTCTTGGCTTCGGAAGATTTTACACTTAGAATATTTCTAGTGCATGGTCTAAAACTTCTGAAGTTATTCAACTTCAGTTCTTCAGTGCATTGCTTGCAGAGAGACTTTGGATGTTTTGGTTTCATCAGACTTATAGGAATCCTTACACTTCTGCTGATGCTGAAATGTAAAGTTTGAAACTTCTTTGATTGTATGGTTCTATTCAACTGATGGAACCATTTATTGCTATTGGAACTTGTTGACTTTTTTTTCATGACCACAAGAAGAATTATAACTTGAAAAATTTTATGTATCCTACAGCCAAGTTAGTGCTCAAGCTCCAATTCCTTCATATTCCTTATTGACAATTGATTTGACAATTCTGATGTTAAATTGACTTTGTTTTCATTAATTATCTACTCCCTCTAAATTTGTGATTAAGTTAAACTAAGACATTTATCATAAATTTATGAGAAGAATATCATGAAAAACACATGACTGTCCAAAAGTACTAAAAAAGAAATGAGCTAAAAGAAACAAAAATTGAATTAAGTACTATATACAAGCATATATAAACATAGAATGGGATCATACTATAACACTAAGTATCTTCCTATTTGATTTGTTTAATGAAATTATACCTGATATAGTTCTGATTGCAAGTATCTTTGTCTACTTAAATCCAAACAAGAGTATTGTATCAACTAGGCATGCTATTTATCATGTTTTTTTATGTATATTAGTGAGTAACTGTTATGGGCTCCACATTCAATTCACTTTAAGTTTGTCCTCCCTTTGTGAGTCAAATCATCACTTTTTCACACTTAGAAACTATGTACTTGAAGTTATAAGTTCTATCTTGAGATGCATTTGACATCTCATTAATGCATTGATGTTATAGCTCTGAAGTTAATATATAGTTGATCACAGAGGATTCTTTTGAGAGGTAAGATATGATCGTCTTCAGGTCAATAGGTCTTTACTTCCGTAAAACAGAGGTGCCTTTAACCCAGGTCTTTGTTTACATAAAACAGAGGGATGATGAGGATCATGATCTTTTAACCAGTTGGTTACAAATGTATACCATGGTGAATATACACCCAGGTCTTTGTTTACACAAAACAAAGGGAATATGATGTGCAAAGATAGATATTATAAAGTGTTGCTACATAGTGTGCTTAGATGAGTGATTTGGTCACATCAGAATAAGACTCACTTGATGTATCTTCAAAATGGAGTTTCCCACATTTAGTCACTTTTGCATTATGTTTGGCATGCTCTTAGTGTAGTTTCCACTTAAGATGAACCTACTCACATATCAAGAAACTTTAATCAGATTTTGATGATATTTAAGAACTCAGGAAGTAAGCGAAGGCATAGTGTACTATCATTTCCCATACATATGTCATGCTGAATCAAAAGACACAATAAATAAAGACAATATTTTTATATTTTAGTATGTTTTTCTGAATGTTTTTGGGTTTTATTTAATACTATTTACAAGGACTGACACATGCTTTTCTTTGTTAATGATGATTAATCTAAGTTAATCATGCCCAAAGATTTAATTAGAAAATTAAATCTAACTAAATCAAAGGTTTTAGTGAATAAATCAGCAAGCTGATTTGTTGTATCCACTTTGACTAACTTCATCAAACCTTTTCTATGCAATCTCTTAGAAAATGGTATCTGATTTCAATATGCTTTGTTTTACTATGATGCATTGGATTAACAGTGATGAACATAATAGCTGAATTGTTAATATAAATTGGAGTTTGAAGGAAATTGTAACCATAATCAAGTAATTGGTTTTGCAACCAAAGGACTTGAGAGCAACCAACTGAAGCAGCTATGTACTCAGCCTCAGTTATGGATACAGATACATTTGTTTGCTTTTTGCACTACCATGAAACAAGTCTTGGTCCTATGAATTGACACCCACCAGTTGTAGATATTCTGTTGCTATTGCATCCTCCAAAGTCACTATCTGAATATGAGTAGAGAGTGAAGTCACCATCCTTTGGATACCAAAGGCCAAGGGCTGATTTCCCTTTCAGATATCTGAAGATCCTCTTAACAGCATTCAGATGAGACTCTTTTGGATCTGATTGGTACCTAGCATAAACACACACATCAAACATTATGTCAGGTCTGGTGGTAGTTAAATACATAAGAGATCCTATCATTGATCCATACAATCTTTGATCAATAGATTTTTCTATAGGATCAGGTACAATCTTGTCAATTGTTGAAGCAGGTGTTTTGCATGAAGATGTATCAGCAAGATTGTATTTCTTCCGTATTTGATGAATATACTTTCCTTGATTGATGAAGATGCCATATGTTTTCTGATAAACTTGTAGACCAAGGAAGAAGGTTAATTCTCCCA
The DNA here is from genome assembly GCA_025215565.1 of Flaveria ramosissima. NCBI lineage: Eukaryota > Viridiplantae > Streptophyta > Magnoliopsida > Asterales > Asteraceae > Flaveria > Flaveria ramosissima. The sequence continues at coordinate 16,306,930 of CM046032.1, read as the reverse complement.
TTGAACTCATCTAAAACTCAGATTTTATTAACTTTTCAAAGTTTACACACAGTCTCTTGTTTGTTGATCCATATATAATGTCATCCACATAAAGTTGAATAACTAAGAGGTCTTGATGTTCTTGTATGAGAAAGAGAGTATGATCAATAGTTCCCCTTTTATATCCATGCTTGAGCAAGAAAGATGATAATGTGTCATACCACTTTCTTGGTGCTTGATGAAGACCATACAAAGCTTTGTCAAGCTTGTACCCATGTGGGTAATAAGGATCTTCAAAACCAGGAGGTTGAGCTACATAGACTTCTTCATTAATTTTCCTATATAATAAAGCACACTTGACATCCTTTTGATAGACAGTGAACTTCTTATATGAGGCATAGGCTAAGAATACTCTTATGGCTTCAATTCTTGCAATTGGTGCAAAAACTTCATCATAATCTATCCCTCCTTCTTGAGTATACCTTGTACAATCAGCCTTGCTTTGTTTCTCACAATAATACCTCTGTCATCTAGTTTATTTTTGAAGAGCCACCTTGTGCCAATTGGATGTTGACCTTCAGGTAGATCTACTCGATTCCAGACTTTCTGCTTTCTAAATTGTTGAAGCTCTTCCTACATAGCTTCAATCCAGCTATTATCTTTTAAAGCAGCTGTGATGTTTGGAGGAACCACTTGTGAAAGAAAACAAGTGAAGAGACAGATGTTTCAATTCCCCCTTGGCTTCTTATGGTTCTTTCATTAAGATCACCAATAATGTTGTCTATTGGATGAGTCTTATGAATTCTTGTTGTTGGAATAGACTCAACTGGAATAGAAGATTCCAAGTTAGTCATATTCTAGATGCAGAGGGACACAGCTGAGATGAAGAATTTATGAAGTAATCAAATTGATCATAATGTATATCATTAGAAGCTGAATGATTTCCCTCATGATTTTGTACATCAGCTGCATTATGAATGCCTTCCGCAAGAACTTCTACGGATGTGTTTTGAACTTCCGCAGGTGTTACAGGAACATCTACGGATGGTATTTGTTGATTTGTTGACAATTCTTTGGAATGTAATGGATTATCTCCAGTGTTTGGAATATCTACTGATGTGCATGGAACATCTGCTAATGCAATATCCATATCTCCGGATGTAGAACACTCATTTGCGGATGCACAGATAGCAGCTGCAGATGAAGTGTTTTCATCTAAGGAAGTAGATCCACTTGGCTGGTCTTGTGCTGCATTATTGGCATTATTTTGAGTTCCTTGTTCCATGACACTTGAAGTTTGTATTCTTGGAGGATCAGCAGATAAGGACACTTCATTCATGTTTGGAGGAACAAATGGATAACATGTATCTGCAGAACCTGCATTATTCAAATAACCAAAGTTAAATGAATCTGTGAGTGCATCTATATCAAACAACCATGATGATCCTTTAACAAATTTTGGAAATAAGAATTCATCAAATGACACATTAGGTGTTTCTTCCAAAATGTTTTATTGTGGAATGTAAATCCTATATGATTTAAATGTTGAAGAATATCCAACAAAGAAACCATCATAGGCTTTATCTGAAAACTTTCCCAATTGTTCTTTTGTGTTTAAGACAGATACATGACACCCAAAAGCTCTAAGATATCCTATATAAGGTTTTCTTTTAAATAAAAGCTCATAAGGTGTTTTGTTATGTTCTTTGACAATTAATGTCCTGTTTTAAACATTGAATGATGTGTTCACTGCTTCAGCCCAAAAGGTGATTGGCAATTGTGAATCAGCTAGCATTGTTCTTCCTGTTTCTATGAGAATTCTGTTTCTTCTCTCAGCAACTCCATTTTGTTGTGGAGTTCTTGGTGCACTGAATTGCCTTGCAATACCTTTATTCCTGCAAAACGAGTCTAAGACAGTATTAACAAATTCAGTCTCATTGTCACTCCTGAAAATATTAACTTTTAAATCAAGTTGATTTTCAATCTTGGTGACAAACTCCATTAATGTTTCTGATGTTTCACTCTTTTGTTTTAAGAAAAAGACCCATGTGAATCTAGTGAAATCATCCACAACAATATCGCCTTTTTCCAATGCTCATCACATTGGTTGGACTAAAAAGATCCGTGTGAAGCAATTTGAGTGGTGTAGTGTTTGTATTGATAATTTTGGATTTATGTGACACTCTATGTTGTTTTCCTTTATAACATGAAGGACAATGATTTGAACAATAAAATTCCTTCTTTGACAATCCAATGACTAAGTCATTTTTTACCAATTTATTCATGTTCTTCATGTTGGAATGAACAAGCCTTCTATCCCACAACTAAGATTCATCTTATGATGACTTAAATAGCAGACATGTTTCATTGCTTGTGAGTGTTGTGTTGTTCATATCCAAAACATATGTGTTTTCTTTTCTTGATGCTTTAAGAAGGATCCAATCTTCTAGAATTGAAAAACCTGGCTTAAGAATGTAACAATTAGTGTTATCAAATAATGTGGTATAATTTTGATCACAAATTTGAGACACACTCAGTAAATTATATTGTAGATTTTCATAATAATTTACTTCTTAAATTTGAGCACACCATTAGTTACTATTCCTTCACCAACAATTTTACCTCCCTTCTTATCCCCATCAAATGCCACATAAGAAGCATTTTTATGTTTAAAGTCATGGAGAAGATAACAGTTTTCTGTCATATGACTGGAACAACCACTGTCAACATACCACTTGTTGTCAGCTCTTCATGTTTGTTCCTACACACATAAAAAAATCAGTTAGAATGGGGAACCCAAACCTTAATGATCTTGGGTTTTCCAGCAGTGTCTAAAATTTTAACTCCCTCATGAATGAGTCGCTAAGAGAAGAGCGGATCCAATACCAAGACGATTTCTTCATGTTTCAGTATTAATTTTAGACTCAATTGATTCATTATGTGTTGTTTGTGGTGAGGATGATTCTGTTGAAGATGAGCTTGTGGAGCTTTGTTCTTGTTTCTCAATCCCTTCTTCATTCACCTTTTCTTTGGTTGTCTGCTGCTTTGATTTTGATGATGATCCTTGATTGTAGAAAGTTTAACATCCTTTGATATTGACTGTGGTATATGAGTACCTTTTTCAAAGTGATCAAAGAATTTATCATCAGTATTTTCATTCTTATCTGTCAAATCCACCTTCTTGTGAGGTGTTTTGAGTTGTTTATATGGTTTCTCTTTCTTCAAAGGTTTACCATCAACAAATGTTTTCTTCTTTGGTTTTTGCAACTGATGTTTTTGCTGCTGCTTCTTGGCTTTTGAATCTTCTTGATTTTCACTGGATTGAGAGTCTGATTTAGCCTTCTCAGATTGTTGCTTCTTTGTGCTCTTTGTCTTCTTCTTCTTTTTGAAATAACATTCCTGTGTGGAATGGTTATTTTTGTTACAAATTGCACAGTTGAAGTAGCAGTCAGAAGTTATATGATTATTCATGCAAATAGAGCAATAACTACTGAAGTAACAGTCTTCAGTGTTGTGATTTTTAATATCACACCAATTGCAATACACACCTCCTCTGAATCTTTTTCAGAGTCAACCACTTTCTTCTTCTTTTGATCCCTTTGTGCCTTCAACTCTTTTTCAAACTTTGTAGTTGATGAATTCTTTTCCTTTCCTGACATAACGTCAAAGGATTCTTGTTTAGCATTTGCTGATTTCTGCTGCTTAGTTCACCACTTTCTGGTTTGATTTCTTGTTGGTTATTGCTTTTGCCTTTCGCAGATCTTCTACTGACTCAGTAGATTTGTGCTTCCACAGATCTGCTACTGAAGAATGTTTCTTCTTTCGGAGAAGTACTGCTGATAGTTGCTTCTTTCCCTTTTCTACGGAAGATGTGTGTACTTCCCAGTAGATGTACACATTTCAATCACTTCAGTTGAAGGTTTGTTGTTGATGAAGTTCTTGAAGACCTTTTTTTAACTGAGCTATTCTCTTACAAATAGTCTTCAACATGTTTCTTTGCTTAGGAGGATATGGTAGTTTGGTTTCTTCCAAAACTTTGGGAATGATTGGTTCAAATGAAACATTCTTACCAATATCCAGTTCATCCGCACATTTATCATCATGTTCATCAGAATCATCCAAGTCATCACATTCATTAAAGTCAAATTCTGAGTCATTTTGTTTGACTTGTTCTTATTCAGACGACCCAGTTTTGCTCACCTCATATTCATTGTTATTAACTTGTTCATTAGTTTTGGTTCAAACTTGGTGCATGGCATAAAATGGTTTGACAAGCTGTTTGTCATTGTTTCAGGTAAATTTTTATAGTTATCATTCAGAGGGGGTGCAACAGCATTATATCCCAACTGTGACATCCGTAACCTTAAGGTCCGTCAATTAACGTGGTTTTCCGTTAACTATTCTTTAATCAATCATTCCTCATCTTTATTAACTCTTTATGTGGATATCATGCTTGCCTATCATCTTTATTCTTGTGTTCGTATCGTTAACATATGCTAACCTTAAAAACTTTTAAAACTTTCATCATCGTAACCGCCAAATATATCATTTTTATATAAAAATTAACGTCACTAATAAAACCATTTTTAAGTTATAAACATCATTAAATGCATTTTTATAATTAATATAATTAACCTAATAAAGTCGTTTTTCAACCGAAACAAATTTGGGAAACTCGGGGGTTAAGTGCAGGGACTAAAATTGTCATTTTGCAAACTTGGGCTGGGTATATAAACCCATTTCCAGCCCTAGAAAATCATTATCTTCTTCTTCATCTCCATCTTCATCTTCTTCTTCACCTCTCATCTTCATACTTGCACCAAAACCGACCCATTTGGTCTCGTTTTCGCCGTCTAGACTTCATCTACAACCTAGTCTACTCCATTTCAGCAGGTAGACGACCTTGGTTGTCCCTTTTCTTGCTTATTCATGGCTGTCCATTCTAGGGTTTCGGGTGTTCGGGTTCAACCCGAACACATGAGGTCGTGTGGGTGGCGTGTGAGGTCTTTCTGCGGTGTGCTTTCTGCGTGTGCTTCATGTTGTGTATGTTTGTAGTGTGTTTCTGGAAGTCCTTGTTGTGTAAAACTCGTGCTCGGAGCAGCCGAAGACTTCTCAGCCCTTCATGCAGTCGCGATTCTGCTGTCCAGGCGACTGGGTCTGTCATACGATTGAGTCGTGCGACTGGGTGAGTCGTGCGACTGAGCCATGCGTCTGAGTCAATCGTGCGACTGAGTTATGCGACTGGGAGTGTCGTGCGACTGAGTCGTGCGACTGTGTGTATGTGTGCGAATGAGTCATGCGTGCGAATGAATGTGTGCGATTGAGTTAGGCGACCGAATGAATGTATGCGATTGTGCGTGTATCGCACGACTGGAGTCCAATCGCACGAATGAAGGTTCAATTGTACGAATGTAGCTGATACGTACGAATGAAGGTTGATTCGTGCGTATGGAGGTCGAGTCGTGCGATTGGGTGTTGTGTGGTACGACTGAATGCCAGTCATACGAATGAAGGTTCAATCGTACGAATGAAGCTGATTCGCACGATTGAGGGTTGATTCGTGCGAATGGAGTGTTGAGTCGTGCGTCTGGTTTTGTCGTGCGACTGAAGTTGCTGTGTGTGATTTCCTTCTTGTTTGTAGTGTGTGTATGTCGTGGGATGTTTAGGTGACATCGACACGGTTGCCATTACTAATGACAACTTTAAAATCAACATAATCAAACTTACTAATGTTATTCCAAATTAAACTAACTTAACATTTTACAAGTACCAATAACTGATTTGTAACTACTAATATCTACCAAATACTTCTTCAATAACAATGAAACTTTTACTCAAATATCATCAGTAATGGCGACAATGTCTAGTACTTGGATCTACATAAGATCTAGTACGTGTGTCTGTTTGTGTGTGTTACACGCGACCCAGCCGATACAACCCGAACCGACCGAACATATTATATGCTTCATTCATATCATTAATGTTTAACAAAAACTGTCAATATGTGTTTGACCGTTCATTAGCATACAACATTTGGATACATTGATCATACATACTTACCACTTAACAAGTGAGTTTCGTGGCCCCCTTTACGCTTACAATATTTCAATCATTTACAACTTGGGGGAAAAGTATGCTCACCTATTTTCAATGCTGTACAATTTACTTACAATTTACATATATGGAATCAACGTGATACTGTTTTGCAAGTACTTATCTGATACATGCTTGGGTCTGCTATGTGGTTCTTTCTTTGCAACTATTTAATTCCAGTGTGGGAGCCGACTGATAGGTATTGGTAGTACTACTGGGTTGACACCCCCACCCTTGTTCGTTGGTATACTAGTTAGTACCATCAGTGGCCAGGAACGGGCCCTTGGGTGAATATGTTCCGACAATATCTTTGTGTACGTCGCTAGGTTTGGTTGCAAAGCTCATTGTCATGTGATTTTACTTGCTTATATAACTGTATTCACGGTATTCCACATCGCTTACTATATACAGCATCACTTACTTATTTACTATATAAACGTGCAAGCTCACCAACAATTTTGTTGACCATTTTGAGCATATCTTTTCAGGTGATGATGCAAATTGAGGAATCTAGGCGTGCTGCCTTAGTGGAGACCTTAAGATGCATTTTTGGGACTAAACATATTTGACAAACAATTATTTTGATACAATTGTTGTAGTCTGATTAAACAATACAACCTTTTGATACTTGTTCCCGGTTGTTGGGAATTTACATTACATGGTTATCATCTTTGTTATGTGAATCATTTAACATGTTATGCTTATGGCTATGTTGTCGTGAATATTGACTAACACGACACAAGTCCCCTTGTTGTCCGGGTGTCGTCATGAACACGCTTGTCATCATTTATTATATTGCATCTCTATCGCTTACCATGTGTTAGGACGATCCCGATCTGGTTACATCCCCTGTTTCCGTTTAGCGTGGGTGTGACAGATTGGTATCAGAGCCATTGGTTATAGAGAATTAGGCAATACGCTTGACCTAGACTATAACCTAGGAACCTTCATGTAGATTTGCATGTTAGGATCTGTATGCATATCTCGTGTATGTGTTCCTCGTTGCTTGATTTGTCTACCTATCTGTTATGTGATCTTTCACCCTATGAGAGAGCCCTCGTGCTCACTCTTTTATGGGATGCTTCTATTGGATCTTCCGTTCCCTCTGCGCGCCGAGTTGGCTTATCAAATCCGGGTATTAAACCCGAAGAGATCTTCACAGATCATGCTATTGCGCTTGACCTCGGACATTGAGATTGACCCTGAGAAGGTTATGTCTGAAACCTCGAAAGAGGAGGAGATAGACAACCTCCGCTAGACTAAACGTGATTATATACATGGATTTACAATTGATATGATGGACTATTGTTGAGACATTATCAATTCATGGTGTGAGAACTACACGACTTGCATGCAACGTGTGGTGACTATAAGTGTGATATTAACTTGGAATACTAGACTTGATGAGTGTTATGGATAATACACTTTGAAATGGTTTAAGTTTACGTGTTTACTACTTTTATGATTAGAAAATGCCGCCTCGAAGAGTTACCCGCAACAATAGCGGCGGGAGTGAAGCCCCAAGGGGCAGAGGCAGAGGCAGAGGTAGAGCACCAAGAACAAATGATGGTCCTGCCAGTAACAATCAGAAAACAGGAAACTCTGAGATGGCAGCTCTAATCGCTCAACAGTTGGCCGCACTGATTCCTACCATCGTGGCCCAAGTGAGCGATGCACTCCAGCAACACCACCCCCACGTGGATGGTGGCAATGATAATGAGGATGGTGGTGAAAGAGGTCAAGGTGGGATCGAAACTGAGGTGGGAAATGGAAACCCGACTGGGAACGAAAGCAATCAGGAGACCGGGAATGGTGGAACAGCCGGTATTGATACTGGGGTAGTTAATACTAGACGGGGGTGTTCGTACAAGGAGTTTGTGGCCTGCAAACCGAGAGAATTTGATGGGAAAGGAGGGGCGATAGCCCTAACCAAGTGGCTAGAAAAGATGGAGGCAGTGATTGACATCAGTGAGTGCCTCGACAGCCAGAGAATCAAATATGCCACATGTTCACTGCATGGCAAGACCCTAACCTGGTGGAACACCCAGGTTCAAGCTAGAGGAAGAGAATCAGCGATGCAGATGTCATGGGATGAGTTTAAAGCTTTGATCACCGAGGAATACTGCCCCTTTAACGAGATGCAGAAACTAGAGCATGAATTCTGGAATCATGCTATGGTGGGGGCCGGGCATGCAGCTTATACAGATCGTTTTCATGAGCTGGCAAGATTGGTTCCGCATCTGGTCACGCCAAAATCAAAGAGAATCGAGAGGTATATTTAGGGACTTGCGCCTCAAATCCGAGAAATGGTAACTGCAGCTGCTCCTCCTACTATCCAGAGCGCAATTCTGAAGGCTAGCGCTCTAACTGATGAAATGGTGAGAATAAGGGTTTTGGGTAGAGGAGCAAAGAAAAGGAAGGATGTTGGGGAAACGAGGCGGTCGAGTGCCAGGAAGTTTGACAAAGGACCAAGACGACTAGAAATTTTGTGGCCGTGACTCAGGGCAAAAGAGAGTATGTGGGGCCGCACCCCAAATATGACAGGTGCAACTATCATCATCCCCCAGGAATAAAGTGTCGGGTGTGCGCGAACTGTAGACGCCCGGGGCATTTGGCGAGAGACTGCAGAACAGCGCCGAATCTCGTGGCACCGGTCAACGCGATTAACCCCGTCGGGAATGCCAGGGCCTGTTATGAGTTGGAAGCCCAGATCACTACAGAAACATGTGCCCCAGACTGAATCGGGCACCGGGTCAACAAGGAAACAACCAGCAGCAAGTGATGGCCATAGCTGGAAATCAAGGCCCGACCAATCAAGGGAATGCAGCTCGGGGACGTGCATTCGTCATTGGAGCCAACGATGCCCGTCAGGACCCGAATGTTGTCACGGGTACGCATTTACTCAATCATCACTTCGCATCTATATTATTTGATACTGGAGCAGACAATAGCTTTATATCTTCTGAGTTTGTGCAATTGCTTGATTTGAGTCCTAGTAGGCTAGAAACTAGCTACTTAGTAGAAATGGCCAATGGTAGGGTTGTTCAGGCCGATGAGATTATTAGGAAGTGCTCGATAGTATTGGAGGACCATGCCTTCGATATAGACTTGATACCCTTTGAGCTAGGAAGTTTTGACGTGATTGTGGGTATGGATTGGTTGTCGCAAAACGGAGCAGAGATTGTCTGTCGGGACAAAGTAGTACGAATCCCCATGTCAAACGGAGAGGTACTCAAGATTCAAGGAGAACGACCGGGAAGGAACTTAAAGCTTATTTCCTGCATGAAAGCACGCCGAAGTTTACGAAAGCAGTGCTACGCTTTTCTGGCTCATGTGGTAGAAAAGAAGGACGAAGAGAGGAAACTAGTAGATATCCCAGTGGTACGGGACTACCCAGATGTATTTCCTGATGACTTGTCTAGTTTGCCTCCTCCACGTTAGGTGGAATTTCGTATAGAGTTGGTTCCTGGAGCTACACCGGTAGCAAAGACGCCATATCGGTTAGCGACATCAGAAATGCAAGAGTTATCTAGTCAGTTGCAGGAACTACTAGAGAAGGGTTTTATTCGACCGAGTCACTCACCGTGGGGAGCACCGGTATTATTTGTCAAAAAGAAGGATGGGTCGTTCCGCATGTGTATCGATTACCGTGAGTTGAACAAGTTAACCGTGAAGAATCGATATCCTCTCCCCAGGATCGATGATCTGTTTGATCAGCTGCAACGAGCTTCATATTTCTCAAAGATCGACCTTCATTCTGGATATCATCAGCTAAGAGTTGTCGAGGAGGACATACCGAAAACAGCGTTTAGAACTCGTTATGGGCACTATGAGTTCTTGGTCATGCCGTTCGGGCTGACTAACGCACCAGCTGTGTTTATGGATCTAATGAATCGGGTGTGCAAACCTTACCTGGATATGTTCGTGATCATGTTTATAGACGATATACTTATCTACTCCCGATCGGAAGAGGATCATGAAGAGCACCTTCGGGCAATACTAGAACTGTTACGGGAAGAGAAACTTTTCGCCAAGTTCTCGAAGTGTGAATTTTGGTTGCGAGAAATGAAGTTTTTGGGTCATGTGGTTAACAAAGATAGGATTCATGTAGATCCCGGCAAAATCGAAGCGGCGAAGAAATGGGATGCACCCCAGACACCATCAGAGATACGGCAATTCTTAGGATTGGCCGGTTACTATCGACGCTTCATCGCGAATTTTTCAAAGATCACGCAGCCAATAACATTGCTGACTCAGAAAGACAAGAAGTTTGATTTGGGACATGCACAAGAACAAGCGTTCCAAACGTTGAAAGATAAGTTGTGTAACGCGCCTATATTGTCCATCCCAGACGAAACTGATGATTTTGTGGTATACTGCGATGCTTCACATCAAGGATTGGGATGTGTGCTAATGCAGAAGGATAAGGTGATTGCCTACGCTTCACGACAACTTAAGGTGCACGAAAAGAACTATACAACTCATGATCTTGAGTTGGGCGCTGTAATATTTGCACTAAAGATTTGGAGGCATTACCTGTATGGAACCAAATGCATCATCTACACAGATCATAAGAGCCTCCAACATATTCTGGATCAGAAGGAACTTAACATGAATCAGCGACGTTGGGTAGAGCTACTTAGTGACTACGATTGTGAAATCCGGTATCATCCAGGGAAAGCTAACGTGGTGGCTGATGCTTTAAGCCGCAAAGAACGCTTGAAACCACTACGTGCTCGAGCATTGGGATTAACTATTCAAACGAATTTGAAAGCCCAGATCCAAATTGCACAAAGTGAAGCATTGAAAGAAGAAAACCTTGCGGGAGAAGAATTCCGAGGGTTAGACAAACAAATGAGATGCAAGGATGATGGTATACAGTACTTTATGGATTGCATATGGGTACCCAGATAGGGAGGTGTACGTACCTTAGTCATGGATGAAGCCCACAAGACGCGATATTCTATCCATCCTGGTGCAGACAAGATGTATCATGATCTCAAAGATCTGTACTGGTGGCCAGGAATGAAGAAAGACATTGCTATGTACGTAAGCAGATGCTTAACATGCTCGAAAGTTAAAGCTGAACATCAGAAACCATCGGGATTATTACAGCAACCTGAAATTCCCGAGTGGAAATAGGAGAATATAGCTATGGATTTCATTACCAAACTCCCTAGAACAAGCAGCGGACATGACTTGATATGGGTCATAGTGGATCGAATGACGAAATCAGCACATTTCTTGCCTACCCGACAGGACTACAAAATGGATAAGTTGGTGAGATTGTACATCAAAGAGGTCGTGACAAGACACGGAGTACCAGTGTCAATCATATCCGACCGTGACAGCCGATTTACTTCACGATTTTGGCAGACACTACAGAAAGCGATGAGCACTCGATTAGATATGAGTACCGCCTATCACCCTCAGACAGATGGCCAAAATGAACGAACTATACAAATGCTAGAAGACATGTTGAGGGCGTGTGTAATCGACTTTGGTGGTAGTTGGGACGCTCATCTACCACTGATTGAGTTCTCTTACAACAACAGCTACCATACAAGCATTGGATGTGCTCCGTTCGAAGCGTTGTATGGAAGAAAATGTAGATCTCCCGTTTGTTGGGCCGAGATTGGTGAAAGTCAGCTAACAGGCCCATAGTTCATTCAAGAAACAACCGACAAGATCTTTCAAATCAAAGACCGACTAAAAGCTGCTAGAGATCGCCAAAAGAGCTATGCCGACAACCGTCGGAAGCCGCTAGAATTCAACATTGGGGATCGAGTTTTACTTAAAGTCTCCCCTTGGAAAGGAGTCGTTCGATTTGGAAAGAAAGGGAAGTTAGCCCCAAGATACGTTGGACCATTCGAGATTACAGAAATAATCGGTCCGGTGGCTTACCGATTAAGGTTGCCACAAGAACTTAACGGTGTACATGATACTTTCCACGTGTCAAACCTCAAGAAGTGTATGGCCAATGAATCTCTTCACGTGCCAATTGAGGAAATCAAGATTGACGAGAAGCTTCATTTTGTTGAGGAACCCATTGAGGTCATGGATCGAAAGGTCAAACAACTGAAGCGCAGTAGAATACCTATTGTTCGCGTAAGGTGGAATTCAAAACGAGGACCAGAGTTTACATAGGAACAAGAAGATCAGATGAAACTCATATATCCACATCTATTCGAGGATGACACTCTTGGACCAAACTCCAGCTGAATTTCGGGACGAAATTCTCTCAATGGGGAATACTGTGACATCCGTCACCTTAAGGTCCGTCAATTAACGTGGTTTTCCGTTAACTATTCTTTGATCAATCATTCCTCATCTTTATTAACTCTTTATGTGGATATCATGCTTGCCTATCATCTTTATTCTTGTGTTCGTATCGTTAACATATGCTAACCTTAAAAACTTTTAAAACTTTCATCATCGTAACCGCCAAATATATTATTTTTATATAAAAATTAACGTCACTAATAAAACCATTTTTAAGTTATAAACATCATTAAATGCATTTTTATAATTAATATAATTAACCTAATAAAGTCGTTTTTCAACCGAAACAAATTTGGGAAACTCGGGGGTTAAGTGCACGGACTAAAATTGTCATTTTGCAAACTTGGGCTGGGTATATAAACCCATTTCCAGCCCTAGAAAATCATTATCTTCTTCTTCATCTCCATCTTCATCTTCTTCTTCACCTCTCATCTTCATACTTGCACCAAAACCGACCCATTTGGTCTCGTTTTCGCCGTCTAGACTTCATCTACAACCTAGTCTACTCCATTTCAGCAGGTAGACGACCTTGGTTGTCCCTTCGTGCTTATTCATGGCTGTCCATTCTAGGGTTTCGGGTGTTCAGGTTCAACCGGAACACATGAGGTCGTGTGGGTGCGTGTGAGGTCTTTCTGCGTGGGCTTCATGTTTGTGTATGTTTGTAGTGTGTTTCTGGAAGTCCTTGTTGTGTAAAACTCGTGCTCGGAGCAGCCGAAGGCTGCTCAGCCCTTCATGTAGTCCCGATTCTGCTGTCCAGGCAACTGGGTCTGTCATACGATTGAGTCGTGCGACTGGGTGAGTCGTGCGACTGAGCCATGCGTCTGAGTCAATCGTGGGACTGAGTTGCGCGACTAGGAGTGTCGTGCGACTGTGTGTATGTGTGCGAATGAGTCATGCGTGCGAATGAATGTGTGCGATTGAGTCAGGCGACCGAATGAATGTATGCGATTGTGCGTGTATCGCACGACTGGAGTCCAATCGCACGAATGAAGGTTCAATCGTACGAGTGTAGCTGATACGTACGAATGAAGGTTGATTCGTGCGTATGGAGGTCGAGTCGTGCGATTGGGTGTTGTGTGGTACGACTGAATGCCAGTCATACGAATGAAGGTTCAATCGTACGAATGAAGCTGATTCGCACGATTGAGGGTTGATTCGTGCGAATGGAGTGTTGAGTCGTGCGTCTGGTCTTGTCGTGCGACTGAAGTTGTTGTGTGTGATATCCCTCTTGTGTGTAGTGTGTGTATGTCGTGGGATGTTTAGGTGACATCGACACGGTTTCCATTACTAATGAAAACTTTAAAATCAACATAATCAAACTTACTAATGTTATTCCAAATTAAACTAACTTAACATTTTACAAGTACCAATAACTGATTTGTAACTACTAATATCTACCAAATACTTCTTCAATAACAATGAAACTTTTACTCAAATATCATCAGTAATGGCGACAATGTCTAGTACTTGGATCTACATAAGATCTAGTACGTGTGTCCGTTTGTGTGTGTTACACGCGACCCAGCCGATACAACTTGAACCGACCGAACATATTATATGCTTCATTCATATCATTAATGTTTAACAATAACTGTCAATATGTGTTTGACCGTTTATTAGCGTACAACATTTGGATACATTGATCATACATACTTACCACTTAACAAGTGAGTTTCGTGGCCCCTTTTACGCTTACAATATTTCAATCATTTACAACTTGGGGGGAAAGTATGCTCACCTATTTTCAATGTTGTACAATTTACTTACAATTTACATATATGGAATCAACGTGATACTGTTTTACAAGTACTTATCTGATACATGCTTGGGTCTGCTGTGTGGTTCTTTCTTTGCAACTATTTAATTCCAGTGTGGGAACCGACAGATAGATATTGGTAGTACTACTGGGTTGACACCCCCACCCTTGTTCGTTGGTATACTAGTTAGTACCATCAGTGGCCAGGAACGGGCCCTTGGGTGAATATATTCCGACAATATCTTTGTGTACGTCGCTAGGTTTGGTTGCAAAGCTCATTGTCATGTGATTTTACTTGCTTATATAACTGTATTCACGGTATTCCACATCGCTTACTATATACAGCATCACTTACTTATTTACTTTTTAAACGTGCAAGCTCACCAACAATTTTTTTAACCATTTTGAGCATATCTTTTCAGGCGATCATGCAAATTGAGGAATCTAGGCGTGCTGCTTAGTGGAGACCTTAGGATGCATTTTTGGGACTAAACATATTTGACAAACAATTATTTTGATACAATTGTTGTAGTCTGATTAAACAATTACAACCTTTTGATACTTGTTCCCGGGTTGTGGGAATTTACATTACATTGTTATCATCTTTGGTTATGTGAATCATTTAACATGTTTATGCTTATAGCTATGTTGTCGTGAATATTGACTAAACACGACACAAGTCCCCTTGTTGTCGGGTGTCGTCATGACACACTTGTCATCATTTATTATATTGCATCTCTATCGCTTACCATGTGTTATGACGATCCCGATCTGTTGATGCATGTATGTCCCTAGATCATGAGTTGTAATGTAATTAATCTTGTCTGTCTGATTATGATGTAATAGTATCGATTAATGAAATGATATGAATTGTTTGTTACTTGTGATGTTTAATATTTCATTAATGAGTCGTGATTGAATTGATTGGGTTTATGATTGTTTGAATGATTGCACATTATGTTATATAAATTAAAACATTCAAACTTAACTTAATGAAGTTCTCATGCGAATGGCCCATGCGAATGGACCACACGCATGAATAACTTCATACGATTGACTCAATCGCACGACTGAACCAGGAGACTGGATCAGTCGTATGATTGACACATAAGATTGACTCAATCGCACGACTGAACACTCAGTCGTGCGAATGAATCAACCGCATAGTTCAATCGCACGACTGAACCATACTTATGGCCCAGTCGCACGATTGAACCATACTAACCTATAAATAGACCCAATTCGTGGAAAAACGCAAGCATTCATCCCATTACGATTCCAGACGTACCCTAGCCGTCCAGAAGCCTCCCAAATCGTTCTCCAAGTTCACAGAACACATCAGATCGATTCCTAATTGATTTCTGATGTTGGATTCAATTCTTGATTGATTCTTCGTGTGCTCTCACTGATTGGATCGCCAATCAAATAGGATTCCGCACTATTTGAGTTGGTTTAACACGCTAATCACTAGGTATTTCGTTCAAATACCAGGTCCTAACAAGTGGTATCAGAGCTTTGGCTCTTGATTACGTGTTGATTCAATCAAGATTGCTTAAAAGTTTGTGTTTTTGCACGAAAAACGCAATCTTTGGCATCAAAAGTGATCTTGGACGTTCCCTGCTCATTGAAGTTTAGTTTCTACGGACTTAGGCGATTAGGACTTGTGAAATTTCGAATTTTTACGGCTGAAACCCGTCAAACCTAGAAATTTTCGCAAAACAACAGCTTCAGTCGCACGAGTGACCCATTCACACGACTGGACTCCATTCGCATTGTTCATTCGCACGATTGGACCTAGTCGCACCCTCATTCGGCCGACTGAACCGTTCGTTCGCATAACTCAAACGCACCAGATTCATTCGCACGACTGAACCAATCGCCCAGTTCAGTCGCACGGTTGAACCAATCGCAGAGTTCATACGCACGATTAGACCATTTGCATCCTTCAGTCGCATCAGTGAAAGTTTTTTTGATTAGATTCTAAGTTTATTAGCCATGGAAGATCAGATGTCAGCCTTTACTGCTGGGAAGGACTCGAGGATTCAGAACCTGCTGTTGCTTGAGAGTGAGGTGGGTAATCACAATAAACCACCAAAGCTCTTGACTTTAGATGAGTTTCCCCACTGGAAACAACGTTTTGAGATCTACCTCAATGGAGTAGATCCTAATCTGTGGGAAGCTATTGAGGTCGGTTATAGTACACCGGTGGGAGCTGATGGAGTTAAATTAACGTTAAGTGGGATGACAGACGCACAGAAAGTAAAGTACAATGCAGAGAAAAGGGTTTATGCATTGATCACTCAGTCTATCCCCAAAGACATATTCCACCAGTATTCAGAGAACAAGCAGTCCAAGAAACTGTGGGATGAGCTAGAGAAGAGATATGATGGGAATGCGTCATTGAAGGCAATCAAGGCAAAGGAGTTAAAGAAGGAATTCGATAACTTCTCATCGATTGGTAATGAGAGTTTAGACGAAGTCATAGACAGATTCTACCACTTGATGAGCGAATTGCATACACATGGAGTTGAAACAACCATGGAAGAGAAAGTGAGCAACTTCGCAGACGGATTGCCTGATAAGTGGGCTTCATTTGTGTCTAACCTTAGACAGAATGGAATGCTTGTAAAGCTGGATATAAATGACTTCATTCTCAAGTTGCGAGAAGAGCACTAAGGATGAAGTATAGAGCTCAGAAGTCTTCGTATACACAAAATCCAGCTTTATACAACGCCACGCCTCAAGCTAAGGCATCTGGAGCACCTCTCCAGACTGCATTTGTGTCTAGCTCGTCAGGTCCTTCACATGCTTCTCCTTCTGGATCAGACACGTCAGGGTCATCATGTACCCACTATATTGGATCAGAAGCAAGTGCTACCAAATTGAAGACCGAGAACCTCGGTAATGTGACCGTAGAAGTAGCACGAGAGCATATGGATCTTCTAGCCGCAGTGGTTCATTCATATGATGGACTAGTTGCTGGGAAGATTGGAAACTGCCATCTGGCAGATGAGGACTACGAGCAGGTAGATGAAATGGAGCTTGAGAGGATGGATATAATGTGGGCCTTAGCTAGCGCTGTCCGAAGGGCAAAGAAGTTTGTTAAGAAGACAGGACAGAACTTGATAGCTACTAAGGATACCACATTTGGTTTTGACAAGAGCAAAGTGACCTGCTTCAACTGTGGAGAGAAGGGGCACTTCAAGAGAGAATGTGTCAAGCCAAAGAAGACGGGTAATGGGAACCTTTTCTCGTCCTTTACTCGCCAAGACAAGCAAGCCTCCAGTTCTACTTCATCAAACAAGGATCCAAAAGCCTTGACTGCTCATGATGATGAAGGACAGGATTGGAGTTTTAGGTTTGTCTCACCAGGAGAATCTAACATTGCCAGTGTTGAAGATATTGATGATGATTCTGCGAGTGAAGGTGATCTAGCAGTTGAGATAGCAATGTCACATAGTGAAGAAACAACTGCAGCTGAGGTCAGTTACAAGCCAAAGGAGGAGACTTCCACGTCAGAGACAGAAAAGTCAGAATCACCAGAACCAGAGACGTCTGATGCTGCGTTGATGGCTAACTCTTCTGAACCAACACAGGTAAGTACAACTGACCAAATGTTTGATAATCATGCTTGTTCTGATTGTGATATGTTTAGGAATAGCATTGATGAAAAATTTGCTAGGTTATTAGATCACAATGATAACTTAGTAAAAGATTTACAACTGTGCACTGAGGCTAATAGAGTTCTAAAACAAAATGAGCATAGTTATAAAGAAAAGATAGACCTATTGACTAAACAGCTTAGGGAAACCGAAGTAGTTGCCTTTAACCAAGCTAATGACATTAGGTACTATCTAAACTCCCTAGAGGACACTAAGAAGCAAAAGGCAGTTCTAGAAGTAGAAGTTAACTCCTTAAAACAGAAACTGCACAGTTGGACTAGTTCTTCACACATAGTTCAACACTTAGTGAGAGAAAGGAATAACGGGGAGGGATTAGGCTACAAAGTGGTTCCACCTCCACCTGAGACCTTGATGAACACTAAGTCTAGACCAGTAAACAACAACCCCATCAAGGATCATGTGGTGACTACTCCTCTTGTTACTGATCCAGACACATCATGTTCATCTACTGAATCTGGACAGAAACAAAAGGAGGCCACTTCAAAGGCAAAGGGTAAATTGCCTTGTGTTAATCTGGAAAATGAATTTGAAAAAGTTAACTTAAAGTCAGGGTCAAACAGAGTCAAATCAGAACCTAAAAGGACTTCAAACGTTAATTTTTCACATGCTTCAAGTCAAAAACCAGTTAACCAAAATGGAACATGTTAAACAGGTTAAAACAGTTAATTTTGTTAAACCAGAGAAAACATCAAACATACAAGAGTCAAAACCTAAAGTGATTGATGTTACTAGAGTGTCACGCACTTCTCCACAAAGAAAGTCTACTTATAAAGTTGATAGCAGGTCATGCTACAACTGTGGAGAATGTGGACACATTGCTTCCTATTGTCCTTTCTATCAGACACCTAGGAAGAAGATTGATCTTCAGGACTCTAGACCTAGGTCTTCTAAGAGGAGTTCTCTAACTCCACCTAGAAGATTAGTGAACCTAAAGTCCAACCTGTAAGCCAGACGACTGTTTATCATAAACAGGCATTGCACAAATCTGGCTTATGGAAAGAGAAGTCATCCTGCGTGTCTGATACTGATGACAAGAAGGAATCTGAGCTACCCTCACCCTCTAAGGGTCAATGGGTAGAGTTTATGATGTGTGATGCCTCTGGGAAACCCAAGACAGTAAAGGCTTGGGTTCCTAACCTAAACTAATACATTTACTTTATATGTGCAGGGTGTTCGATACAGCGCTGAGACTAACACGTGGATTATAGACAGCGGAGCATCCAGGCACATGACAGGAAATAGAGCCCTTTTATCAAACGTCAAACAAATAAAAGGAGGGCATGTTTCCTTTGCAGGAAACAAGGGAGGATACATCACAGCTCAGGGAGAAGTGGGAAATCAGAAAGTTAAGTTTGATAAGGTGAACTACGTTCAACAACTTCAGAATAACTTACTTTCTGTTTCCCAAATCTGCGATAAAGGATTTAAAGTCATCTTCGACAACAAGAAGTGTTACGTGCTGAAGAAAGACTACATGATCCCAGAGGACCAAGTTCTGATGACTGCTTCAAGATATAAAGACCTTTATGTCTTGGATCTGTCAACAGCTGCTACAACGGATCATGAGGTTCAGTGCTTTCTATCTAAAGCTACTGAGAAGGACTCAATCTCCTGGCATAGGAGAATGGGACACATTAGTCAAAGGAAGATGAATCATTTGATTCAGAAGGATTTAGTGAGAGGAGTAAATGTCAAGAACTTCCAACTTCCTGACTTTTGTGTAGCTTGCAAGAAAGGCAAACAGACAAAGAAGTCTCATAAGGAAAAGAAAGTTCATTCAATAGAACTTCCTCTTGAACTTCTTCACATGGATCTGTTTGGTCCAGTCAGTACAAGGAGCATTGCAGGCGATTTGTACTGTTTTGTGGTCACTGATGACTACTCAAGGTTCACTTGGGTAATGTTTCTGAAATCCAAATCAGAAACATTTGAGTCATTCAAGGAATTAGTAACCACACTGGAATCTCTCTACAAGCTAAAAGTTAGACAAGTACGCTCAGACAACGGGACAGAATTCAAGAATCAATGGATGGAGGCATACTGCAAGGAAAAGGGAATTGTTCATCAATTCACTTCTGCCTACACGCCTCAGATGAATGGTGTTGCTGAGAGGAAGAATAGAAGCTTGATAGAGACTGCACGGACTATGCTGGCTGACTCGAAACTGCCTATCAATTCTGGAATGAGGCAGTGGCAAACGCATGTTATACACTGAATCGAGTCCTAATAGTCAAGCGCCACGGAAAGACATGTTATGAGCTACTACAAAGACGCAAACCAAATTTGGAGTATCTTGAACCTTTTGGCGCGCCGTGTACACTTCTGAAGAAGACACAAGAAGGAAAATTCAGCGAGAAGGCAGATGAAGGAATCTTTCTAGGATACAACATACCGAACAAGCGAGTTTACAATAACTCAACGGGTCTTGTAGAAGTGTGGTGTAATGTCGACGTTCAGAGATATACCACACCACCTACAGGCAAAGGACCTGCATACTTCTTCGATTATGATGGATTCTTCAAGTCCTTCAACATTCCCCTCTCTCCCTCGGATGATGAGTTAGCTACTAGGATGATGTATGAATTCTGAATACACCATCTAGCACACAGGGAGAATCATCTACTCAGTCAGGGGAGTAGTCGATGACAGTGACTCCTCCTCTGAAGATGAAACTGAAGCAGATGACCAGAACAGTCAGGAGGAACAGGTTCCAGTTCCTGAAAGTCCACAAGCATCTACGAGTGATGCTCCTTCGACTTCGGAACCTCAAACTCCAACTACCTCAGATGCAGAACAAAATGTTCATAATCTCGGTTCTGAGGTGGCTGTTCCTACTACTCCAGGATCACGACTAAACGTCTATCATCCCCTTGACAATGTTATTGGGGATGTCAGATCAGGAGTACAAACCCGAAATCAGCTATACTCAGCTGATTACGCCTCGGTTATGGAGAAGGGTTACATTCATGATGGTGCTTATCGATGTTTTGTCTCGCAGGTTGAGCCAAAATATGTCAGTGAGGCACTAAATGATGAGGCGTGGGTGAGTGCCATGCAAGAAGAACTTCTGCAGTTTAAGAAGTTAGGTGTATGGACTCTGGTTGATAGACCTAAAGGTGCTAAAGTCATTGGCACCAAATGGGTACTAAAATGCAAGAAGGATGACCAAGGAGTCATTATCAGGAACAAAGCTCGACTGGTGGTTCAAGGTTTTCGCCAAGTCGAGGGGATTGACTATAATGAGGTGTTTGCACCCGTGGCAAGGATGGAAGCTATTCGTATCTTCCTTGCCTATGCATCGTACATGAAGATTAAAGTCTACCAATTAGATGTGAAGAGTGCATTCCTTCATGGGGAAATCAGGGAAACAGTCTATGTAAGTCAACCCGAGGGATTTGAAGATCCTTATCATCGGGATAGAGTTTACAAGCTCGACAAAGCTTTATATGGGCTTCATCAAGCTCCTCGAGCTTGGTATGAGAAACTCTCGACTCATCTTGTGAAACACGGCTTTCGCAGGGGAGTCATTGACTGTACACTGTTTATTAAAGAAAAGGATGGAGACCTACTGCTTGTACAGATATATGTTGATGACATAATCTTCGGGTCAAAGAACGAAGAGTTATGCAAAGAGTTTGAAGCAGTGATGAAGAAAGAGTTTGAGATGAGTGCTATGGGGGAGATGAAGTTCTTTCTCGGGTTACAGGTGGATCAAACACCTAATGGAATCTTTCTACATCAGACCAAGTATGTAGGAGACATTCTCAGTCGCTTTGACATGGAGAATGCTTCTGCTGCTGGGACTCCACTTGCTACGAATCATGATATAGCACCTGATGAGAATGGAGATCTAGTAGATGCCACTATGTACCGAGGAATGATTGGATCCCTCATGTATCTCACTGCCTCAAGACCTGATATTATGTATGCTACATGTCTATGTTCTAGATATCAGGCTAAACCAAAGGTCAACCATCTGATCGGGGTCAAGAGGATTTTTCGTTATCTGAAGGGTACACCCACACTTGGATTGTGGTATCCTCATGATGATGACTTTGAGCTTACCGCGTATAGTGACTCGGATTACGGGGGCTGCAAGATGAACTACAAGTCTACATCAGCGGGGTGTCAATTCTTTGGGAGAAGATTAGTTACCTGGCAGTGTAAGAAGCAGACATCGGTTGCATTGTCAACCTGTGAAGCCGAATATGTTGCTGCTGCAAGTTGCTGTTCACAAATCATCTGGATTCAACAGCAAATGCGGGATTACGATTTAAAATTCTCATCTACTCCTATTTTTGTTGATAACTCTGCTGCAATTGCAGTAACTAAAAATCCGGTTCAACATCCTAAGACCAAACACATCGGTATTAAATACCATTTCATAAGAGATTGCTTTGAAAAGAACTTAATTGATGTGGTTAAAATTAATACTGATTTTCAACGCGCTGACCTCTATACTAAAGCCTTTGATAAACCACGTTTTCAATATTTGCTAGAGGTCAACGGCGTTAAAAAGAAAAGTGAGGTAATTCCTGATGATGATAATGTGTAGTCCGATGTAGTTTAGTTAAAGTTTATTTTATTTATTTTATTTGTTTTATTTCGTCTATTTTATTTAAACTCATGTTATTTTGCTGTTTATTAAAATCCTAAAATAATTAAACCAGAAATGATTTTAGTATTTTAGGGGGAGAATATGTCAGCAAGTTAACATTAAAAAAAAAAAAAATGAGGGAGAAGGAGTAACTAGCTGAAATAAGGTAGATTGTGTCTGTGATACCGATTCAATACCTTTGGAAAATGATAGTACACAGGAACAATCAAGAGGGACTTTAAAAATTAAGTTTTGGAAAGATGCAAAAGTTCAAAGTATAAGTCTGTGTAGTCTAAGCAATAAAAAAGGGAAGATGATAGAAAACTGGCAACTCCTAAGGTGACACAAAGAAAGTAGACTTAGAGGCTGCTAGACCACAAATGATATGTTGGTAGATTCAACACAATAGACAATTAGACCTGATTGGTGATCTCAAGATCAAACTAAGTTGTTCAACTGACTGTGGGCTTCCATCTTATCACTGGTTAACACAATCAAATATATTCCAATAAGGGGTATGAGCAATTAAACGCCACAAATGTGTGCGGATGACCATAATTAGAGCAAAGCAAGAAAAAAATGAAAGACAAATGCAATAAAGCTAATGACTTATGTTGTTGGTGCATTTTGTGCAAAATAAAATAAGCTGCTCTAACAAGGAGATAGGTTGTGTGCCTCTCTGCTGTGCGATGGCACTGACCTGAGGATAAGCATAACCTAGATATTCTAGAATTCATTGTTGTTTGCCGCCTCTCTGCTGTGCGATGGCACTGACCTGAGGACAGGCTCTCTTTGAAAGCTCTAAGAATAGTCTCTTCTTGTAATAATACCCGTAGACCGCTCAAAAGCTCCTGAGGAATGTTGATTACCATATAAGTGTGGGATCCACAAATGTTAGTTGAAATAATTAAACCTAAATAAGTCACCAGTCTGTGTCAAAAGTCTGTGTATGGATTTAAGTGGACAAACATACTGACAATCATTGTGGCTACATTCTCAAAGGTTCAAATCAATGTGAAAATCTAAGAGTTTCAGTATGATTTCCTTAAGTTGCTAACGACTCTGGATGAACACCGAGAATTTGAGCATCAAAGTTTTATAACTAGTCCAAATGATTTGACTTGCCTGTATGATTCCAAAAATTGAATTGGTCCAGATATGATCAATCTAAGTTGAAGCTATCTACTCCCGAACCAAATCCCGTAGATATCAATCTCTGGATTTATCTCTCAAAAAGCCAAAAATATGTCTGTTTATGTAATTAGTTTAAGTCTTAAATTAGTTAGTGTTTTAATTTTAATTTTAGTGTGTCGGGCTACATCAGGAAAATCAGAAGGAATCAACTCACTAAAAGGGTCATGTCTGAGATGACCATATGTGCTTTGAAAGGTTAAAATAGTCACGTCTGAGGTGACAAAGTGTTTTAAAAGGTCACGTCTGAGGTGATCAAAGTTTTGGATAAAATGGTCACGTCTGAGGTGATCAAAATGTTTTCAGATAAATGATCATGTCTGAGATGATCAAAGGTTCATAACGTTAATTTAATAAAGTTAAAAGGGGTTTAAATGTAAATTGGTCAAAATGGCAGAAAATTAACTAAGTATGACCCATTCGCACGAATGGACCATACGTATGGACTAACCATACGAATGAAGTCCATTCGCACGAATGAACTATGAGTATGGACCATCAAACCGAATGGCCCATACGATTAGTCCAGTCGGAGGCTTAAGTGCGAACGAGTGAGTCAGTCGCACGACTGAAATCCAGTCGGACGACTGGAGAAGGGCGACTGACCCAATCGCACGACTGAGTCCCACTCGCACGACTGAATGGTGCGTATGAACTCAGTCGCACGATTGGATCTAGGGTTAGTATAAATAGAGGAGGAGTCGGTCGCAGAGACTCATCACCCAAAGAAACCCTAATTCGCACGACTAAAGTCACTCTGCCAAAATTTCGTTGATTCCTTAAAACCTTCGTTCTTGCATACTGATCATTTACTTCGATTCTAAAGGTAATTTGCGACGAAGAAACATCACCCAATTCGTTCAATTTGACTTTTAAACTGGATAATCGGACCCGTTTGGAAAACTGTGAAATGTGTTACAAAAACCTAAAACCTAACTACTACAAACGATGAAATTAA